>UYYA01000504.1:0-51733 GCA_900624975.1 Angiostrongylus costaricensis
AGCCGAAAAAAAGTTAAAATAGGTGCTCAAGGATTGAAGGAATGCTTGATACCTGATACTTGAATGGCCCGTCCTCACTGGTTGTGCGGGCTCCAGCATAATCTCCGTTTTTCAGAGATTTGCTGGTTAAGCCATTATAGTTTTCTGGAGTGTCGAGGTCAGCCTAGCCAAAGTCTACCCAGGTCTTCAGCACCACAGGCAGTCGCAGCCCTTGTGGATCAGAGGGGTATTTACCACCATGCGACATTGATACCAGGACGGTGGTCGATTCTGATATTGGTTTACTCTTAGCTAGGCTTCCTGATGGAAACGCCGAACTCCTTCTCAGCTTGGGAGACCCTGCCGGGGGAGCGAATCCTCCCGCTGTACATCGCAGGCCGACACCCAGAAACACCTCCCAGCCACGATGAGGCGGCAAACCGTTGGAAGTATTGACGAAATGAAGGATCTATAATGAAGAATATAATAAAATGTGTTGGTGAAAAAACCGTAGCTTATCCAAATAAGCTTAGAGGAATGGGAATATCACGAAACGATAGAGCTGACGAAAATAAAGTTTCGTTTAACTTGCCCTTCCACCCCTGCAAACCAGAGGCACAGCTGTAAAGCTCGAAAGAGGTCTATTAAACAAATAACTGTTAAGGCTGTTAAGTTGCTAACCAGCATCCCTTAATAACTAAAAAAACCGACTTTCTGTAAGCCTTAAGGTAAATAACCTTACTCAAATGAGTGGTCTAGAGCCGCTTAGTCGTGATCCATTGTGGTGCGTCCACAAGCGGTGGATAGGGACAAAACGCAACCCAAAAGCCACATTTGCTTCTCTTAGACTCAAACAGATTTATGGGATAAGCTCCCTCTTTTCGCTGCGTTAACTTTGAACATACTTTCTGTATATGCGAGGCGTATTCATGCTCACGCAAGTGAATATACTATCGCTTATGCGGATTATTAAGAGTCAATTCGGTCAAAAGCCTGCGATCAAGTGATATGGAAGTACGTGGGAGGCGGCAAGGAGTGGCTTCCAACAAATAAGCTCCTTGTCTACCCTGGAAGAGAGAGGTAACCAAGCCATGAGTACACCCAGCCACAACGTTCAAAGCTTAACAAGCTATGGGTGGGCACCAAAAGGCTAAACACATCGCAGCGTTGATTAGGACGAGTATGGAGAGGCTGCTAAAATTTCAGAGCCAATGGAAGTTGCCTGGATTTCAAAAAACTATGGTGACGATTTGTACCTACAATGCACGCACACTTGCATCCGAGTCCTCGATGGAAGACTTGCTCATGCATGCAAGAAGGATAAGGTACGACGTCGTCTGCCTGGCCGAGTCGAGGAGACTCCACCCATTCAACGCCTTCTATGACATCGGAAAAGAACTGTTCCCCGGAACATGCGACAGTAGAGGAGTCGACGGCGCCGGCGTTCGCATCAATTCGAGTTTGTCCATAAGCATTGAATTATTCGAACTAACAACCCGGATTACGATTAAGCAGAAGTGGCTTGATACCGGCCTTGGCAGCCGTTGTTGTTTACGCGCCGACATCAAACCATGACCAAGAAGAAGTCGAAGCGTTCTATATGAACTTGGAGAAGTTCTACAGAGATTAGACCATCATCATTAGAGATTTTGACGCTAACATTGGACTAAGAAGGACGTCTGAGGAACATCGCATTTAAATAGAAGGGGACTCACGAATAAGAAAGGAACGAATAGGGTGAGCGGTTCTCTGAGTATTTATAACAACCAAAACCATATATGGTAACTGGTAACTCCAGAAACTCCACCCTCAACTTTAGACGTGAGGAGTCTTCCAGTGAAGAGTACCATAACGAAATAGGCCACATCATAGTAAAAGAAGGTTTTGAGTAACCGACTTCGTTGTTTTTCCGAGATTCTGCAGTGGATCAGACCATCTCCCCTTTTGTGCAAGAATACATTTGACGCAAAGAGAGAGAAAAACGGCGAAATTCAAAAAACGAAACTCCAAAAGCACTATAAACCAGGACTTATCCAATTCATTAGTCGGATGATTCGAAGACACCGCTTTAGATAACACTGACGAAGAATACGATCGGCTCATTCAACATTTTCACATTAGCGCTGTGAAAGCTGAGAATTCAAAAGACACCAAGAGACGTCTCTATCCAGGAACAATCGAGCTGATACGCTATCGTGGAATCGCACTAACAGCAGGCAACCGCGAATTAACGTTCGAACTTTTAAAACAATACAGGCAGACGATTAAAGAAAGATCTTAAAGAGAAAAAATCAACAATAATCGTTTAAGCTGCAGAGGCTGGAAAAAGCATTGGCAAAACCCAGAAAAATTTCTTCAATTACAAGACCAAGATGACTGCAGTTCGACGTCCAGACGGACCAGTTACACCGTCCGGATAGGTAATGGAGAAAATCATTCACTGCTACTGTTCAGATCTCATCAGTAGCCACGTTCTCCTACCTTCATATAAAATAAAGAAGGATGGGTATGTCGTACCACTGGCTCTCCCTTCCAAAATTCAAAATGCTATTTCGCCGGCGAAAAATCGAACAAAACCAGGTCCAAATATAATCCGCACAACTGAAGAACCTACCCCCAGTCCTTGTAAGCACACTGGCAAGCCCTTTTTACACGTTACCTGTCTGAATGCAAGGTCCCTACTCAGTGGAAGACCAACAGGACCATGTTTTTGTTCAAGAAAGATGACCTACACGATATCGGCAACTGTCGCACAATCTGCTTGCTGTGCGTCGTCTACAAACCTTTGACTCGCGTCATCCTAAGCAGAATTGGCAGAACATTTGACAGAGGGCAGCCATGTGAGCTAGCAGTTTCGAAACCACAATGTTGCTGTTGAAATCACAGTTGCGTTCGTTCTACACCGCAGACAGCTGCAGACCGGAGTTTTGCAAATATCTCAGCGACATTGTGATTGTATTTCGCTTAGTACCTGCCGTGAAAATTGTAGTGGGCAGAAAATAAAAAGTAAAGCAAGATGTCACCATTCTACAATGATAATAACATGGACGTCAAAAGAGGGTTTAGGCAAGGCGGTACCATCTCGCCAAAATTATTTACCACCACCCTCCAAAACGTCATGCGAACATTGGAATGAGATAATGTGAAAGTGAAATTCGATGGTCGGCAGTTACATCATCTTCGCTTTGCTGTTGACATCGTCCTCACAGCACCAAAAGTTAGCCTAGTGGAACGAATGCTTACTGGCTTTGATAAAGCATGTGGAAAGGTTGGTTTTCAACTAAACCTTAAAGAAGCGAAGTTCATGAAAAAATGATTGGTTTCTTATACCCCATTCACGCTCAGCGGAAAGGATATCTCCGAATTGTCCAGTTATGTCTGTACAATTCGGGAAATTATCATGATAAACGACTTAGCTAAAGAGTTGAGCAGAAGGAAACGAGCGGCTTGGTAAGCGTTCAAGAGCATCGACGATGTAGTAACGAAGAAAAAGAACACCCGGCCCCATGCTCACCTTTTCGACATAACGGTACTTCTTGCCCTAACGTATACGTCAGAAACCTGGTCGCTGGGCAAGCAGGATGGAAGAGTACTAAGCGTTATCGAAAGCGCAGTCAAAAGGACGATGCTAGGAGTATCCCGTTCCACATAAGTGAGGGATGGGATCCGAAGCTCCGATCTGTGTCAACGATCAAAAATCAAAGATGCCGTTCTGCATGCCAAACAGTCGAAGATAAGGTGGGCCGGGTGCGCAATGCGTATAAATGACAACCGATGGACAAGAGCCGTTAGTGCCTGGATTCCTCGGGATGTCAAGCGTACTGCAGGAAGACCACCGACCCGATGGTGAGAGTTCTTCTCGAAAAGTCTAAAAAAAAGATATGTTGCTCAACGAGCCCCTAGAACGGACAGAATCCACTGGGCTACTCTTACATGCGACAGGGAAAAATAGAAGGTTTACTGCCGCCCGTTCGAGTCGCTCAACCATCAACGGAACTGCAGGTGATACAGGTGACACCCTGCCATTAAGAAGAGTAGGTAGTAGATAGCAGGTTGAAATTGTGGTTATAGCTACAGCCTCAGCTTAACTAGGTTCATTGTCGATTTGAGCTCCCCAAGCCATACGGCTGACGGATAAGTATTAATGGCACTGGTAGATAGAAAACTAGCCAAGAAAAACGCTGAGCAAAGGCTTCATTTTTGTAGTGCGTAATGCGTGAGATGCGAGAAAGGAAAATCGTGGTTCGATCTGGGTCTGGCTCCAAGTTTTGCGAATATCTCAGTATTGTTGTGGATTCTTTATAACTTGACCAAAATTTCCATCAAGGCTATCGATTGCGGCTCAACAACAATAAAAATGGAAAGTAGATAGAACTAGCTGAGAGACAGGTAAGACGAAAGACCCGGATGGTGTAGTGGTGAAGCGCGCTGCTCCCCGGTAAGGACAACAGCGCGTGTTCGTTTACCACTGCATATACCTGCGGTCCGGAGTTTAGCAAATATCTCAGCATTTTATATGAGTTATATTTCGCAACATACCCTGCCATTAAGAAGAAAAAGGCAGTAAATAAAAGTTAAGAAAATGGAAAGTGTCAAAAATTTCACTGTAAATACTGGAGCTTCTGCGTGGAGAATGATATTTGTTCGCAGAACGTTGAAATTGCTGGACTAAGCGTTTTCGAGCAGTATTTCCAACACATCCGTTACAGTCACTAAATTTAACTTCATCGAACATCGTAGGGCTATCTGATATTTCGGTCTATCGAAGCTCTTATACGAGGTTGCTGTAAATCCTTATTATATATAGCGTTTCTTTGGTTGCCCATCCATCATAGCCTTGTTGATTGTAGTCGAGGGCCCAGTACAGTTGGTGCACAAACGATCAACACAAAAAGTTGGTCTGTTTTAGTATCTACCAAGAAAATAGATACTTGAGACTGTAAATGTGTGCACTCTGTGCTTTTGAGTAAAATTCAAATAGTGGATCTGCTTAGAGCATCTGCAGCTTCTAAAGGTTGTTGTCGATAAGAAATGGTGGGGGCATTCAACTAGAATCGCCGTGCCTTTAAAGAACGAGACACCATTAAAACCTTAGCTTTAATGAAGATTAATAACAACCTTTTTAAGTTCGTCAGTAAACCAAGATGTCGACATCCGCTATAGTTGAGAGGATAAGACTTGGCAGCTGTTTATAAAGAGAAACTGTGTTGAAATACATCGGTGGGCATCGATGGGCAGACACACTATGAACACAGATTCACTCTGAAAGCATCCCATAGATGACTTGTTATCACATTATATCGAAAAGGGTGTGGCGCATTGGTCGGAGGCGCCTTGCAATACACACGTGGAATCGACCTCCGCACCCATGGCCCACCAAGCCTTCCATTTCTCCGTCGTCGGCAAATTGGTAATAAGCTTGTTTGGGAGGATAGCAGCACTAGTTCGATACATCGATAGGCCACCACGAGTCATTGTAATGGTCAGATATGCATTCAATCACCTCCAAACGATGCTCAGGAATCGATTAATGCCGAGGGCTTTGCCCTTTATCATTATCGAAAACCCTTGTCTAAGTGCTGACCTACAGCGTTCGTGCACAGCAGAAACGTTTGTTCTCTGTTTGAAGGCAACATGCTAATGGTACTGACCCTTTTCAACCCAAAAGAGCCTGGCCTACGAACTAAGGTCGTTTAAAAAGAAGTTTTTGTGGATTACTAAGTGAAGCATTTCTGCAAGAGTACCCTACATTGATGGACACGCGCAACATTTGCACTGGATAAGCCACCGAGCGATTGCAAGAAGTGAAGTAAAACAGAAGTAAAACTGTTTCATGTTTTAAAATAAACCGTCAAAAACGAAATGGCCTTCATAGAAGTCATTCGTGACAGTGGATCCCTTATGAAAACTCCTCAGTAGAGGTTATGTTGTATCATATCTGTTAGCTCAGGATTACTCATGCTAGTATTGCTAACGGCTCTTTGTCCTTGTCGCTTGTCAGGACTACTTGATGTGCTGCAGTTGCTTGAAAAATAAATAAGAAAGGATAAATCTCAACACTGATCAATACCTGAGAGATGCGCTATGTATTCGACTTCGCTAAGCATCGTAGGAAGTGAGTGAATGCATATCTAGCCATTAGAATAATTCTCGGTGACCTAAAAATGTACCGAAACGGTGCTGCTCTTCTTCCATACAAGTCTGATACCAATTCGTTGACCCAGAAACGGGTAGAAGGGTTGGTGAGTCTTGGGTGTGGGAATCGATCCCATGCATATTTCAGGGCGCCTCCGATCTATGCGATGCGAGCGCTTGATTAGTAGGAATGTCATTGCACCTTCGTTATAAGAACTTTTGATATGCTGTTTTTGAACAAGGAGTAGTAATGAGCTACTCTTGGGATTCTGCCATCGCAAAGGTTCGTGGAGACCTCATAATTACGGTTAATTCGTCATAAATTTACCTCGAATTTCATCGAGGAGCAAAAGGATATGGAAATTGGGAAGTGAAGCCTAAATAATGCAGGAAGGGGTAAAATTGAATTCGCCCAAATCCGTAAGGACAGTAGATGCATATTTTCCACTTCAGAACAATGTACTTACTAGAAAAGTGTTTAGCGAGATCAGATCTACGAGCACTATGTTTTCCCATTGACCGTCTCGTGATGGATCGCACTACGGAGGGTCTATTTCCTGTAAATGATATGTTTTTTTTCTATCACTTAATCCATTGTGTTTTTTCTGGGACTACTTCTATTTAGTTTCAAAATGACACCAGGGCAAATCCGATTCGTTTTGCTGCACAGACTTTTTTAAGCCTAGCTCTGACTATTAGGCTTCTATCAACAACTATCCCTTTTTAACGCTTAGAGTATGGACTTTTTATCAGGGTGAAATCGTCCACGTTATTACAACGTTGCTTGTGTCCCCTTTCGTTCACTTCGTTGTCGTGCACAATGTGACGTTGCTTTATTGATTTCTTGCTCTAGATTATTCTACGACGTCATGCTACGACGTATTTTGTTAATTAAACATTTTAAGAGAGAATCCCCCTAGTGAACTTATTATGGTTAACCGAGAAGGCGTTAATATGACATTGTGAATGATTGTTGTTATCGTAAAAATGGAAGAGTATACAGAGTGAAGCCGTAATTTTTTCGTGAACGGTAGGTTGTGCTGGAGTTTCGTTTTCTTATAACCTGTTGCTCATAGATGCGATATATTCCATGATTAGTAACATCCCACGATCTTCACCTTCTATTAATTTGCAATAAGATAATATGAGCCCAAAGCACATTAAGGCAAACGTCTTAAAGCCGTTCTGCTTTTTACCCGTTGACTGCACAGGTTCCTGTCCAGCCCACCATTCTCGTCTTGTGTCGTTTTCCAATCGCATGATCGGTTCGGCGCGTCAGTGTAGGTGTGCTAGTATGCAATAGTGTGGAAAGTTATATGAATACTAGTCTTACCGTTTTATACGTGTCACTTATTTCGTATAGAAAATGATGTGCGACTTTGAAATTTAAGGCGTAAGTCCATCTTCCAGGTGCTTAACAAAGAAATTTATGAGCGCTGTTTCAAAAAAAAAAGATGGTAGAGGTTTATTATGTCAGGTCCCTAAGGACCCTGCAAGATAACAAGAATGGAAGTACGCACGTGAAGCAGGACGATGTGTATCGAGTTAAGTAGCAATCAATAAAATCTGTGATCGCTCTCTGATGGAATGAAAAGTGTCTGGCATACAAATGTACGTAAATTGTAGTGCATTCACTTTTCATGCGAATAATTCATTTCCCTTATTTATTTGCACTAACTCTTTGTAATAAGAAGAACCAGATTTCTGTAAGATTGCAGTCAACTTGACCTTTCCACGCCTTGAGGAAGGCGAAATAAGCCGAAACCTCAGCTTTACCGAACCACGGAGTAAAACACTTCGTGTTTGCTCAACAAGAATATAAAAAAATATTTGATCAATGCCGAGGTTAATAAAAATTCGACTGTAGGGATTCCTACAAGAAGAGCCTTTTCTCCATTTGCCAAAACAAAGCGTTCTAAAGTATTCTCTCAAGTATTCATAAGTGAAATTAATTCCTTTTTAGTGCTAATAAGCCACCGTTTCAAATTGTTTGTGGCGCAGCCCTCTCACAGTTCCTCAGCAGTTCATCAAACTTGATTGAAGTGATTCAGCACCAAACATCCGTACCTAAATAAATTTTTGAAACTTAAAAAAATCAACCGCAGTTGTTATGAGTTCCTGGTCATCGTATTGATAGCACTGGTGTCGTCGACCTCCATTCAGTTTCAGAAATGTCTTTCTCTCGCTTGAAGAGAAACCCCATCGAATTCATCTAAATTACTGCCACCCTGTAATTACGACCACCGTCCAACGCTTGTTGTTGAGTGTGCATTTGTTTTGTAGACGAATGACTACTGAAGGACTCGCAATGACGGCGACATCAAATATGGCGGTGTCCTCACAAGACAGCTACCGTACACCGCTTCATCGTGTCCTGCCGCGAAAACGGCCCCGATCGCAACGGTTTCGCGCACCATTAAATACATCTGCGGCTAGAGAAAAAAAAACCTATTACTGGCTAAGAAACGATTCTGTGTTTAATCAAGGTGGCTAAAATTTTAGAGCTTCAAATTCGGGTCAAACATGTGACGGCGAAATCAACAACAAGAAATGAACGAATTCCTTGCGAGAGTCCTCCTGATTTAAAACACCTGTGCAGAGCAAAGCAACTGATTAACGTCATTCATCACGTTTCAAAAAATGCGGCAAAGCCTAAAAATTTTAGAGTACGGATTTTTTTACAGTTTTGAAGCTATGACACAGTTCTTTATTGAGCCCAACTTATTTTAACCGTCTTCGTATATAACAATCACCATGAATCAAATGCGAGTCACATGTCGCAAGTAGAGCGAAATTTGCAACAGATTTCATCGCCATCATTATATTAAATGTCTGTCCAACAAAAGTGCACAGGTTCGTTCCAGTTGTTTCTCTAAAACTTGCATCAGGTCTATTTTTGCTACATTAAGAAACACCGAGATTTCTAACCTTCGCGTGATAGAATAGATTTTTACTATGATGGATTGGAATTCACTTTGATTTCCCTACAAACCTTCACTTCCATCTAGGATTGATGATAGATGATTCTCGTGGTCAGAGTACAAGTTGCATCAACGGTTCACTTTATTATCATGATTAAGCTGAGCTATTTAGTTCGAGATGTCGATCGATTGAAATATTTCTTTCATTTTTGACTTTTCTCAGATTGTATGTATGTCCAAGACTATTTCCATCTAAAACTGTATGATGTAGCCAGCTATCTAAGGTCCAGTTCTGGGTGGTTCCTTTTAGCCCACATAACTACATAGTCTATTAATATTTGAATAAACCATCCAAGTACATCACGGTAGTGCCAGCAGCGGATCCAGCGAAGAGTTGACCGAATTTTAGAGTTCGATACAACAAAGCTAATCCGCTTATATAATATCTGCAATTAATTATTTTTTTAACCTTAGCTTTTCTCTATTCTTGTATTTAAACTCTATACTGTTGACTGTTGTCGCTATTTAAAAAAACAGTGTGTATGTGGTATTATAACTATCGCTCTTACTATTTAGTTGCCATGGGTCAAGCCACCCCTTCTCAATCCTAATAGGTTATCATCTCGATCTTCCATAGTAAACAAGAATTTTATGTCTTTGCTTAAAAATCTGGTTAAATAAAATAAAATGATTCTCCATTGAGGAAGATTCGATTCAATACAAAGACGAAGGCGCTCATCAAGAAACAACTGTGAACCATCGACTTTTATCACTGGCTCCGATGAAGACGACGACTTCGAAACGTTAGCCGAATAAAGCTGTTTATCAAACTCGTTTAGGATTATGCATGAAATAATGCATAGAAAAAGTTTTCGTCCCAAAAAAGTGACTTTTGCCATGTCTCTATAGCGACAGGGTCACGCGTGGTAGTTCCGGCGTGCGATAAGGATGAATGGAGACTTTACTTCTGCTCGGTAGAATTACCTGACAATTAACCGGATTAGAGATAGACAAATAGGCAGGCAGCAAACGACTCACTGAGTTTTATGTTTCATTGGTTCATGGATTTTCGAGTAAATTCGTTTGATATCTATGATATTAAAGTTAATTACCTGGATCGTGGCTGACGTTGTAGCGGGTAGCATTAGATGTTTCAAATAAACTTATCTCTTGCAAAACCTATCAAAGCATTTTGCATAGGATAACATGTACATAACGGAGAAGATTTTGAAGCAGGAGTTACCATCCTCGCACAGAAATGGAGAACTTAAGCGCTCAAAACTCTTGAAGCATTCCGGATAAATTCCTAAAATCCAAAAATCAACCGCAGCGAGGAAGGACTCGTTGCTACACGTGATCTGACGCAATATTTAAGATTATATCTCAACGTGAAAGAAACATTACGCTTTAACGTGAACTTTGTACGGTCGGTCTACACGTGAAATACTCAGTGGAAGACTCATAGAAAACACTAAGTGGGATAAAAGCTACTTTGTTTTCAGTGCAGTTGAAATCTGATTTTGTGATTTTTCTGTTTTGGTTACGGAGTGTGTTTGGTTGACTCTATTACTACAAACTCGATCATTCCAGGCTATAGGTGAAACTCGCTGAACCATCTTCTTTGTGAGTAGAGAATGAAGTAATAACCTCGTGTTGGCCATTAAGAAAATGATGAATTAAAACAGTGAGTATTTACAAAATCTTTCTTTTTCGATTAAAGTCCACGCTTTGATACTCTTCTTTTAAGGTTGTGAAAGCACTTAGCTAAGTAGATTGCTTACCAATTTGGTGTTTCCCAGCCTTGAAGGAGGAGAAATTCGCTGGAATGTTTGCTATTATTGGACAAATTTTGCATTAATAATCTTATGTTGTATCTGTATGTATCTCAAGAATAAAACAGCAGCTCATTGTTTTAGATCTGTTTCGAGAAAAGGATGGTTGGTCGATAGTCAAAACACAACCTGTTCACCTTGGATTGTTCTTCTCACTCAAAGCGCTTCCGATCCGCGTATAGTGTTTACTGAGCAGAGTGCTTGACTGGTTGGTCGGCATTATCTTTGATCAGAACATAACCAACAAGACATGCATTAAGTAATCGAGCAATCACTCTGGTCAAACAAACAACGCTGAACTGTGCAGCAGCTGCCTGTACTATGCGAGTAGTTGCATTACAGAAGGCAGTTGAGCCACCAAAAGTGAGCCTTGTTGCGTCGTTTGTTGTAGTTTCACTCACAAGAATATTCGTATGGTTTCCTGGAACATTTATGAATGAATGAGAAATTGTACAAAACACTTTGTAACTGGGATACATCACAAAGATGATGTGAGCACTCTGTAGAAAGTACTTTACAACGATTATCGTTTGCCATTTTCGTGGCTACACATGGTAACCACTTATTAATTTTACTAGTTTTTTTCGACTCTCATGTTTGTGCTGGAACAATATGATTTAGCCTTTTGTATATCACTAGTCTGAAGCTTCACAATGACGTTGTTGCTTTTTTTGCATTTAAAGCACCTTTTCTATAATGCCTCAAACCATCATGTCTTACATCAACAAATGTTACTCTGAAATTTTCAACTCAAAAGCTACCAAATTTATCCCAGTGACACATAAATCTCCTTAGAAAAGGATTTAGTCCAAATCTGAAGAAACTAGAGAGTGTAGGAGTACTGAAATTCTTCTAATTTCCTATGCTTGCTTCACTTCATTTCTTTTTTCTATCATCTTTCAGCCCATTTCCTTACTCTTACTAATTAGAATTATAATTTGGTGCTGATCTGACCATCTAAGTAGTCTTTCAATACTGCCGCGATGTTATCAAGCTGGACAGGTGTGGACTATGTGTCTTTCTTCGTGGATCAGTTTAGATTACTGTGATCGTTATCGCTCGAGAGTACTTACAAATTAGTGACGATCAACGATGCAATGCTATCCATTTTGTTGCTAATCCCTAAAAATCATACTGCTAATTAAGGATTTGGCAAAGCAAAGAGATATTGAATATGGTAGATGATCTCAGTATACGATAGTTTCTTAATCTGTTGAAGAAGGACAAGAAGTTCAGCAAGTAATCAAATATGTGCTTAAGAAAGGGCAGAATAAGGGAAAGAATAAAAGTGAAAAAGAACGAAGACGAAGAAGAGAGAAGAATGGAGGAATGTCAGCAAAGACGAAAGAACCAAGTGATAACGAAGTTAGTGATGCTGAAAGCTAACGTATGAAGGTAACTAGTGCAAACTAGGCTTAAACAACAGCTCTAGGGAATATGACTAAAATTGACAAAAATAAAAACATAAAGGAGTAGAAGTTCTACTGTTCTAAATGTTCTGCTAAGTGCGCATTTCTCTCTTACTTATTTGTTCCAAAGAGAAATGGATTAAGATATAAAGACCAAAATCAGTGTTGACATTTATAATTTTTCGATGTACTTTTATTTAGTATCATTGCTTAAGCTTTGAACAGTGAAGAAGCTTGACATTGTAGTAAAGAAAGATTTCGTGATGTATGTGACAATAATAGGGCCCGACGATGCGACGAAAAAGGACTCGTGTGGCGCAGTGGTTGGAGGCGCCAGTGTGACGCACGCATGGAATTGAACCCCACGCCCATTGCTCACCAAGCCTTCCATCCCTCCGGGGTCGGCAAATTGGTACTAGACTTGTCTGGGAGGATAGCAGCACTGGCTCTATACGTCGATAGGCAACAGTGAGTTATTGTAAAGGCCATATATGCACCTCCAACGATACTTAATGAAGTTGAATGCATGACGCATCCCTCAAGGATTGATCTGCTCCGAGAGCTTTGTCCTTTTTATCCTTTATGTCACGATAAGTTAGCTTTTCGTCAGCCGTGTTGACAACAAAACAAGATTTACTTTAATTCACTCCATTCTCAGCCTCTACCTATCAAAACGAAATCATTTAAGAAAAAAGAATTGCAATAATATGTGGGAATCATATATTGGTCATACAGCTGTTAGTACGCAGTAGGATCTAAGCAACCATTGAAGAAACACTCCAGAGCATCTCTGTGTTGAGATTTCGCCCATTCTCCATCTAAGTAGAGTTGCTTAGGGTAATTTCCGACAAACTGACACCAAGCTGTTTAGCACTCACTGGCTCTCATTAACTCGTCATAAGTTATTTAGTTAAAGTGTGAATTGGTTCTGTCATAACTGACTATTGACAGTATTTCTCCTTGGGCAGCTATGCTCGACAACAGGTGGTTGGTTAAACTCTGGCGTCGTCATATTGAAATTTATGAAATGCTGCACTAAACTTATCTGAATCAAATGTTACATGAATTCACTAAAATTGCATCGGAGTTGGTGAACATTCTTCATGAAGAGTGACAATGGATGGCGAGTTATGTTAAGTTTCTAACAACTGGTATAGCTCAAGTAGAGTTCACCGAAAATGTCATGTTGTGAGCTAATGATAACTGGACTTAGGAAGTTTTAATCTACAACAGAAGGCAATAACTTGATCTTTCAAACAGTCCGACACCACATATTGCTCGCACCCGGCACTTATTTTGTTCGACTTCCTTACTCACTTCTGTCATCCATGAATGCCTTCAGATTTACTGGTGTATTCGACTGTTGCTTGAGAACCTTTCTCTTCTTCGCGGAATTGATTGAGTGCTGTCCTAATCGATTCACTCTGGAAGTCTGTGAAAACCGAGATAATGCGTTTTCAGATCATTACAACCTGCACTGACCAACCATTGTGTACCCGACTGAGCCCTTCCTAGGGAGTTCAGCTAGAAGCAAAAACGTTCAGAGGCAGGAAGATTTTTATAGAACACCGATTTTTTTGACCCCAACCCACTATCACCCGAATAACGTAGACCAATATCGAGAACATTTTTCTTCAAATGATAAGTATGAAAATCGAGTAAGAAAAGCGACGATGTTTCGTGATTAGTTATAAGATTTTAGTTCTGTGAATATCTGTGGCAAGGAAATTAATTCGAAGCAGTAGAGTCTTTGCTAAAGTGAAAACGCTTCACTTGAAAAACCGTGAGTTCCCGGCGTAGCGTAGTAGACGGCGAGGCGCATGCGCCAAATCACAAGGTTCGTTTTTTTTTCTCTCGCATTTGGCTGGAAAGCAGACCACCCGGATGGTACTTTGTGAGTGGTTTTTTTTCGACGTCGTTTTTACACATCTAAGAAGCGCGTTTACGGCCGGCATCTCAAAGGCAGCTGTTTGATGAGTAAAACGCATGGCGGAATGGATGGTAGTGATGGAGGAATCGGTGACCAAACCTCTCCCTCAAACTCTTAATGGCGGCAAAGTATGGGATTACCAAGTAGCTGGCTCCTCCTAGGCGGGATCGGTATTTCTTCTCTTTTTTTCTGGTTTTGCTCATCATTCTTTTATGTGGTCTGAAAAAAACGATGGAAAGCAAATAAGTGCAAGTTCAGTTGATTGTTCACTGATTTTTCGCCCCGTATATTTACCAGTGGTGCTCATTTCTTCTTCCACTCACCTAACCAGATTCATGGACCTTTTCACAAGTATGTAAAAAAATAGAATCTTGCCAAAACAGTGAATGTAGACGAATAATGTGTTCAAGTATTCCGCAAGTATAACGGTAGTCTTATCACTTACTGTTCGATCAAATTCTTTCTCCATAATTCCATTAAGTCCTGCAGACGTTTCAATTCATAGCGATAACGTGTTTACGTTATATTGTAAAATTGTGTCGTTCTGCAGCCATAAGTGCTTTGATAAATTCCGGAAGGAGAAAGTCACTAGTTTTTCTAACTACTCGACTCTCCGAAAATCTTTTAAAATGTAGGATCGGTCAGTTGTATAGTTTCATTAAAGAGAAAGTGGTGCTTGGACAAAAGATGGATAGGACTTTAATGTACCTATTCTACACCTTTATTCTATTATAAGGTAACATTTTTAAAGCAACCACTACGATGATGATACACGAATTTCTTCACCTTGCTTGTCCACTTATCTGTCTTCGGGGCTAGATCTATACTTTAAACATGAACGATTGCAAAGTTGATTAAGTTTGGTGCACTTAAGTACCCTCGAGGCACTCTGGATTAATTCCAGAAATCCGAAAATGAACCGCAGGGAAGAATGCCTCATTATCACGCGTGATATAGGGCAGTATATAAAACTGCTTTTCTGATGTGAGGGGCACATTATACTTCCACGTGATTTCTGTGCGGTTGGTCTCTACGTGACATACTTAGTGGAGACCTCATAGAAAGCGGTGAGTGTGCAAAGCTGTGTTCAAAGTGATTAAAATCTTGGTTTGGGGTTTCTTTGTTTGGTTATGGAGGCGTCTGGCCGAGTGAGTTGCTATCAATTTGACCTTTCCAGGCTCTGAAGAAGGCGAAATTCGCCGAAACGTCAGCTTAATCGTGAACAAAGAACAATAACACCTCGCGTTTGCTCAAAAAAATACGAACAAAATCACTTGATCAATGCCGAGGTTAATAGAAAGTCGGTCGTGGCACTTAAGTACCTTTGTTCTGTAACTTCCATTTTAAACACACTCACACTTAGTCATTTCCCTCTTCTTGTTTTTCGAAATATCCAAGAGTTTTTAAAAAGATTTGGTTTATGAGACGAATTTCTTCGCTTCTCTTGTTCATTAATGTGTTTCCCAGGCTAGGAATGTGCTTGAAACATAAAGGATTACAAAAGTGATTAATCTGATGCGATTGAATGTATTTCTCCTCTAGCTCACTTGCTAAATAAACTTGTACTTAGTCATTCTTCTCTCTACGTTATTCAAAACTGCAAAGAACTTATAAAGATATCTGATTTATCGAACGAATACGATGCGGAAGGTTCACACAGACCGGGTAGGGTCGAGATTGTTTAGCGCCGAGCGTAGCTTTTCGCTTAACCTTGGAACGGCGGATAATCCTATAGATACCAGATTCTGAACAGCAGCTGCAGAAACGATTCGAGCGGCAATTTCGAAACCGCTGCTGTGTTTTCATTTCTGTTGAGATTTTATGGGTATTTACGAATAAACACTGTACCAGATGAGATTGAATTGACAATGTGACGTCGTGACTAATACCATAAATTGTGATCTCTTTGTAAAGTATATCCAAGCAAAAGAACTGTGATGACAATGTTGCGAGTTGGACCAGAAGTAGTGGTTATTCGCACTTCAGTCACAGTCCTCCCAACAGTTCACCGCCTCATCGTGGCTAGGTGTTGTTTCTGGATGTAGGGTTACGATGAACAACAGCGGGATTCATCCCCCGCAGGGTCTTCCAAGCTGAGGAGTCCGGCTTTCCTATCAGGAACCGCAGTTAAGAGCAAACCGATGCCAAGATTCACTACTGTTCTGGTATCGAACTAGTCGCGTGACGCCAAATCTCTCTCTGACCCACAAAATCGGTGAGTGCCTGTGGTGGTAATGACTTTGGCCAGGCACACTTCGGAACCCCAGAGGAACACAATGGCTAAAGCACCAAAACTGCGAAAATTTGAGAATATGCTGGCCCGCACAACCAGTGAGAACGAGTCGTCCAAATATCCAAATAAGTAGATCATAGTAAGACCGAAGCTGGTTTCTCAGCTGGTTAACCTACTCAGTTGTTAGAGTAGTAAAATCTATATAGATTTAAGCTATCTCTAACGATTGCGACATAGGGCTTCTGCAGCAAAATATTTGGTAGAAAACAAACTACCGCCGACAGGAATACTTTAGAGGTGTTTTTTCCTAGTTCATAAATCGTTGAGTTGATCGCTACCGGTGCGAGTTCAGATCGTTTTCCAGTAGGTTGCAATATTATACAGATTTCCTATTAGCGCCCTCGTTGATTTTATGAGTAGAAGTTGATGAATAACAGAAGAAATAGCAGATATGGACGTAGAATACAGAGATTTTCTGACTGATTTCTAAATGATTGACGTGAACGTTTTCCCTGAGGGATGAAACAAGTGTCGATCATCTTAGACTAAGTATAGCTTCAACACTTCTTTGCGCTTTCTGGTTAGAGTTGACAGAAAAGATAACAAGTTTTCTCATTAGTAATTTTCTTAGTAAATCATTAAGCTCTATTAAATAGTTACAACATTTTCTCTTACTCCAGAGGAATTCTTCAACCAATACGCACTGCCTGAAAGCAATCACGGACTTAATAATGAAAATAGGAATAAAATTCCCGCATTTGACGGGCAACTAGACTTTCCACCACATTAACTGACGCCGATCCACGATCTCCCTCTTGTTGACTTCGCTGGTGCTGGTTTGAAAACCTTTGTCCGGCAATCAAATCACGCAACGCCGAGAAATTAAATGAACAACACTGTCTCATCTTATTAGTTTTAAATCCATGACTGATTCAATTTCGGAAGATCAAAATCCAACAGGTGAGTTAATTTTTCTCTGGCACGTGCATATTGAGACCGGAATGTTCACTTTGTTATGTTGCATCGTTAAAATACGGGGTTCGCTGTTAAAATAGCTCGTCACTAATTAGAACTTTAATGAGATTTTTCAAGTTTACTTAGTGAACAATAAACCATAAAAGCTAGAATACACACAAAGTGACTGCGTATTCAGTATTTATTTCTTTCGATGTTTCCCTCAACAAGCAGACACGAAGCTGTTATTATAGAATTTGTTAGGATACAATAGCTGACGTTTCGGCGGTTTCGCCTTCTTCAGGGCCTGGAAAAGTCAAATTAAGATGCGATCTACTTGGCCAAACACTTTCATAACTCCAGCAGATAAAACCTAACAAATAAATTCGTATTCGCATAAGAAACAGCTTCATTTAAACACCTACCGTTTATTTGTTGTAAGTATTTAAGTTAGTTGATGGATGGCAGCCGCAGAGAGTAATACATGGGCGATAACTGTGTCTGTGTCAGGTTATTGGATTAGCCTGAGGTATGGCGTCAGGTCATGCGTGATGACAAGACACTCCTCCTTGCGGTTCATTTTTGAATTTTTGGAATCAAACCAAAGCGCTTCAAGAGTTCTACGCGCTGATGTTTTCGATTCCTGCGTGAGGATAGTGACTCCCGCTTCAAAATCTTTTCCGTTGTGTTCCTGCATCCTATGAGCGCCTAGCGGAGTGTTTTGCTTTAATTTAGATTTACCGACTAGGTGTTCTTTTATGCGGACGCATAACGGTCTAACTGTTTCGCCAACGTATTCGTCCCTCACGTTTTCAAGAGATCAGATAGGCTGTTCCCGAACTCATGCAAACGCCGTCTCTACCGTTAGCGTAATTACGCAGTTTTTCGTTATACATAAGCGGTGATAAATGCGGTTGCGAACTGGCTGGCGTCTTAGAGTGTCCGATGGTATTTATTTCTTTGTCATTGCATAACCTGTCAACAAATATATCACACTGTGCTAATCCTAGCACTTCTTGCATATTATTTATTTCCTCACCTCTATCATCCAAAAACAATTTTATTGGTTATGGTTTCGCCTGCTACTTGGAAGACCTTTGGACTTAGCGATGAATGTCATAGAATGCTGGGCAAGTCCATTCATCCTGGAATTCTGAGACAACCGTGCTAGAGCGTTCCTACGTGGATTAGAGGGAGCGAGTGCGCCCCAAAAAGTCTGGTTCCAATTTCCCGATCCCATTTGAGGCTTGAAGCCTCATATAGGATCGCGGCCAGTGCTTGCGTTGTTTAGGCCATCCGCGTCTAAATGAGGTTACTACCACTGCACTACTCAATCCATAAACGTATTTAATAAATTCCAAAAGATGATTCAATGAATCTATGTAGCGACTTGCCGCCAGCTCACATACACTCGCCAGCTCAACTTCAGGTCATGTCGACAAAGTTTTTTTCTCATACCGACCTCAGTGAATAGGTAGAAGAGTACAATGCAAGCGATAAAACAATCTTTTCTTTCTATTGTCCAAAATATCACTATATTTGTTCAGTCTTTCAGCTAGAGAGGTTTATCCTGAAATCAGAAAACCGAGAAAACCATTTATTTCACAAAGAAATAAGGACAGTTGGTAAATTCATCAACCCGATTTTAGTTTGGAAAGAGTTTTTTTTCGAAGGACTTTCTATAAAATGGCGTTTGAGGAAATTGTAATAGAGTACCAGATACTGAACTGATTCTACTGACACACCGCATATTGGAAAGTACTGGACTGGCTCATACTATCCGTATTCGAATCCTTTTTGATCAAATGTTTCGGCGTGTTTATCTAAACGCAGATTCTTCGTTGCACGTCCGTTCATAGTAAACTAGGAAATAAAATGGTTAACGGAAATAGCTTGAAGTCACCTGCAATGATGGAACCTCTTGTTCTATTCTGGGATATCCCTTCTAGGAAGCAATCCGTAGGCATATCAAGCCCACCCTTTCTTCATAGAAAATCTCTAAGAGTAATCTGCCTAAAATTAAGTGATTTGCGTAATTGCTTCTTGCTCTAAATACAATAAAAATGGAAACAATAATATCGGAAGTGTGATGTGTGGTGTCCCTCGAGCGAGTGGAGCCAGTGAGCAGCCCTTGTGCGCGACGCGAGAGGCGAATTGAAGACTTTACCAGTCCAAATCGAGTCACCCGATTATTAAAGGGATTATGGGTGATGCAGGTGGTGATTTTATACCATGGGTCTTCTTGATATTATATATATATTTATATATATTCATATTATATATCTTCAAGAAAATCTTTCTCGACTCTGTGATTGCGCAACGAAAGCTTTTTATATTGACTTCTTTAAATTAGCCACATGTATAACAACGTTTTTTTAGAAACAAAAGTTCTCTTATTACAGCTAGGTATCGTATGAAGGATGATATATTGCGCTTTCGATAATATGGACGACATTAGGAATATGGCAAGAGGACGAAATTCAAAAAAATTTCTGCAGCAACTAAACAAGACCGAACTAATATATACCTTAAAGCAAACGACGGTCTAATTTCTTGGTAGGCAAACTTAAAATTATGTTTGAGGGATAAAGATAAGGATAAGAGGTCAGCGTTGAAGAATCCATGAAAAATGCTTTTTGCACTTGACTTCCTGCATGGTAGAGGACGTTGAACGAATATTTGGCTTTTGCCAGGACAGGCTGGTAAAGCGAGCCAGTGTTTCTCCCAGAAAACTCTGCTATAACTGCGGAGAACCTGATGGATTGGTCATCTAAATGCGCAGAATTGAACAAGCAAACACATGTGTATTTCAGATTGCCTCTAATCATCACTCTATCCAATAATATAAAGTTGCAAAGTTGTGGATGAAAATTCCGAAGTACAATCTTTCATTTTGATTTTAGATCTCTATTTGTAGGCGGAGCCGAGTGGGGGCGGATTGGTAGCGTAAGCAAGTCGGTGACGGTCGTCATTGTACGGTGCGTCGACCTCATTGAGCGATGTCTTCTCAACTACGTGGACCTCGTCCTAATCAGGAAAGGCGGAATGCGCGTGAACGTAATCGTGTACATCAGGTGGCGTGTAAAGCTTAAAGTGTTTAATTTTTAAGTATTGGGTCCGTTTTTAAAAATTATTCCTCCACTGAGTACCAAGTGCTTCTGAGAAGATTTCTGCCCATACTATGTTGAAGTGTTTCAAGGTAAATCATGGATTTGATCTTCTACGAAATCGTGTTCCAAAAGCCGGCATCAATAAGAAACTTTCGAAAGCTGATACTCTACGTGAAGCTGTACGGTACATACAGTACTTGCAGAGTCTACTGCATGATGGTGGACCTGTTAATCAAACAGGTCAGTATGCTTTGTTAAAAAAAACTACATTTCTGAATAAAGTTTACTTACACTTTCCACAATTCTTAGAATATAATTTTAAAGCAGATTGAAGTTTGTAAAGTGATTGATATTGGTTTGTAGGCTGTGATTTTCTTCAACCTGTCGTAAAATTTCTTTAAGAAAGGCTGTGAACGATGGAAAAATGCACTATTTTTAGTTTTCCATCCGCATACCTTTCTTCAAATGCTTTTTTAATGCTTTTGCTTTTCTAGAAAAAAGTGTGTGGAAGTCTTTTTACGGTTTCAAAAGAAAGATCAGTAGTTTACAGAATATCAGTTTCTGAACAAGATTTTTAGGTTACGCAGCTCCATCGTGTTCGGTGAATTCCACCCTCTACCATCAACCCGAAATGGAGTTCGACATCTACTTTCCCACTTCCAGCCGCTCCTCGGCCTCTCACTCCCAACAAATCAGCCCGATCAACTCCATTTACGGTACTCCTACGGCTTCCATACAACCACAATGTAATACAGGTCTGTCATCACACATATCGGCTTATCAGACTTATCAGATCATCAGATATTGAAAGGTGAATGTGAGGTGCTGTGAATATCACAAAAAGTTCGCACGACATGTAAAAGGTTTATTCAAATTTTTGATCTAAATCAACTTAGTGTTTGATAAAAGGTTTAAAGACTAGCTATGCAAGCATCATTACAAGTGTTTAATACAACACTGAGTGGGGTTACCTTTAAATTTGTTGGTTTAACAACCGGTTAAGGAAACGTTTTCAGTAAACGAAGCGCACAGATTTGTTAGCAAAAGAGATCTATTCTTTTCATAACTTAAAATTTTTCTATTTTGAGCATATTAGCTTTTTTATGGTTGAATATGCTCAATTCAACCCATGTATGTTGAAAGTCATGGAAGTATATTTTCATCTTTAAAGGAAAATGTTCGACTAAAAAAATACAGTTCATTAAAGCGAGCATTTATAAATAAGGCATGAACTGGTAAAGTTTATTCAGATGACGTCAATCACGCAAATTTTCACTCACGGTCAATTTTTCTATGGAAGAAATACAAGTTGACCGACGAATGCCACATAAAGTATTTGTCAAGAGACAGTGTTTACTTTTCTTGTGATGCCTACTATAACTTTTTTCATTTAAACTACAGCCTCAGTTTAACTGGATTCAATGCCGATATGGGCTCCTAGATCAATCCTGTTGACGGGTGATTGCTGGCGACACTGATCAATAGAACTAGCTGAGAGACAGGCGAAACGAAAGACCTGCATAGTGTGTTGGTGGACGCGTTACTCCTCAGAAAGGGCAATAGCGCGTTCGTTCCTCACCGCAGACACCTGCGGTCTGGAGTTTTGCAAATATCTCAGCATCGTTGTGTTTGTAAAGATATTTTGACATATGATCGTCCCATTGAATAAAAACCATGCATTAATTTTCTTTCCATGTACAGATTTTGTTTACTGGTTTCTTTCAAAACAAAAAAAAAGAATCCGAGATGCAGCACTGATCAGAAAGGTCACAACATTTACCATTCTGATTAAGTTATGAGATATATTTTTACAAGGTAACAACGTCTATCAACAGAAACGTAGCGTAAAGTCTATTAAGACGTAATCACTTCTATTAGTACAACATATAAGGTATTTTTACCATTTCCTGCTTTTGTTTAACGATGATCGTTTCAGGTGATCGTCCTTTCCTATGAGCTACTTCCTAGCAGATCGCTTTCCGTGCCAATCTCGTCGTTGTTTTACATCAGATTTTGTCTACTTGTCGTCGTCGATCACGGGTTTTGTACATACCATATTAAAAAATAAATAGTAATACATTTGCTGCTTTTTTTTTTTGGACTACTCTGCAGAATCATATTCTCCACATCAATGGTGCGAGTTCTGATTTTGAGTGAAGTGGTACGTTTTCTAATTAAAAAGTAACCTTAAATCTTCCCAAGAAACTAGCTCGGACTAGCTGTTTATACACCTGGATTTCAGCTAATTTTGAAAGCTTTTGTTAAAGTGTTAACGAGTTCTAAGGAAAATTTGTGAATTGTCATTTTTGACACCTGGAGAACTCCCTGGCGCTATTACGTTAGGAGTGTTTGAAAAAATTATTGTGTTCAAGGATCGAAATCCTTTTACCGCCTTCAAGCGACTTTTCCTCATGATAAAACTCTTTTAGCTTACAAAAATATCCTGGGATTCAAATAAATTTCTATATTCAGTAAAGTCATTGGAAAACTTATAATGAGCGCCAAGTTTCTTTCCAATCATTGTCCAAATCTTAGGTTTTTGCCTCCTCATAAGAATTTTCGGACCTCGTGAAATGAAGTTTCCTCAACATTAGTATTACCTGGTATATTTGATTGCTTGGAACTCTTCTATGGAGAAGAAACGAAACAAACGTCTTTCGCACTATGGATGCTACTTGGTAACAATTTCAGTTCATCTAAAGCTGCTTAATGAGAATAGAAATTGCACTTTCGTGGTTTTTGTTTCTTAAGTGAATTTTAGCTAAAATAGCTTTCAACATAACTAAACTAACTAACTTTAGAGTAAGGATCCTTATTTTGACGGCAGCGTTTCTTTATTACAACAAGTAAGAATAACAAAGAAAGAAAGTTTACGTCATAGAAGAAGATGTCACTTTAAATCTACTTTAGGAGTGTCTTCATGAATTTGCCTGCACATTTTCTGTCTGGATTTGTGTAATGTGGGCAGATGTCTTTCCTACGGTCGGTCGGCGGTCTTCCGCTGGCCTCCTCGCTCGCTCCCTATCACCGGTCGGTCCCGTCGGTCACCCTGTGGGGTGGTCGACGGGCACTGTAGGCGGGCGAGTGCAGGTGCGAAACGGTCGTTTCTAGCTCATTTCCGTGTTGCCGATAATTTATGCTAACTTGAAATGACAATTTTAATTGATTCTTGGCATGATATTCGCTCCAACATTGAAATTGTCTCGCTTTCACCAGTAATGTCTTGAAAACCCGTCGCTGAACACAAGAATTAAAGATTAGAATGTGAAGAGCAATAAAAATTGGACGTGGACAAAAATCCGACCACTGAGCTCCGTCTAAAAACAATGGAAAGTAGTTTATGCAAAGCAAAATCCTTTTAAGGAGATGCCAAAAACTTGATACGGAAGGTGCAAATGCCTTTCGTTAGAAAAACTGGCAAGCAAATGAATCCCTATTTGTGAAAGTATCGTACAAAAGAAGGAGCAAGACAAACAAGAAGGGAACAAAAAGAGCAGGGATCTCATCAAAGAAAAGCTTGGAATACATTAGGTCCTTCACATGAAATGGCAATGACCACGATGGTTCAGGTTCAAGAGCAAGGTAACTAATGAGGAAATCAAACAGAGTAACTCAATACTAGTTAGACTCCATTCGAGCATCTGCACTCTCCCACGGGCGGATGTAACACCACCTAAGACAGAGTCGGCACCAGAGAGAGCTATCTGGGCATGAGAAACGAAGGACGAACATGACAAATAATTAATAAACCCAATTACAGTAGAGTCAATAACGAAAAGGTTAAATGTTTTGGAAAATTGAAAAAGTCTACAGGCTAACTAGTTTGAACCACAAGCTTTTTCCCACCTTTTCCTTGGAATGGATGCGTATGTTACCTCGACAAATCTCCAATGACTCCCACGACGGACTTTCTATTAACCTAGGCATTGATCAAGTAATTCTTCGTATTTTTGTTAAGCAAACGCGAGGTGTTTTTGTTCTTTATTCATGAATAAAGATTAATTCTTTCAATAATTATTCTTTATTCATTTATTCGTGAATAAAGAACAATAACACCTTGCGTTTGCTCAACAAAAATACCAAGAAATCTCCAATGATTCCGTTACTAGACAAAGCCATTAAGCATAATTACATCTGGACCATTCTATCCAAAATTCTACGCGCCAGGTTAATGGCTTTGTTAATGCTGGTGGTCGGGAGGCCCGTCGTCTTGCCGCAATGAAGTTCGTGTCGGCTCAACGCCTTTGGTAAGTGAGTCAATTAGAGCACGCGTTTACAACTGTTCTCTCGTTTGAGATCAGATCGACCGCTCAAAACGGAAAAAGTAATGCCGCATCAATAAATCTGGTGATCACCTTTGCTCACTGAATACTCATCTTGATTGCTTTCTGATGGAAGAAATGCCGACACCAAAACTTTACTTTCCGATAGCACTAACAGTCTCGTCTATTCACTTTTGTCAAAGACCGCCGGTTAGTTGGTGGGCAATTGCACACATCAGCTACTTTTTTCCGAATCATGCGCTAGCCATTCATATATTCATATTTTTGGTAAAGTATAAATTTGTAGTCTAATAAGACCTTTGGCATGAGCTGCAGTGGGGGCTTTCTGATAGAACTATCATAATCGTTTGTTGGAGTGTTGACCAAACTTCCAAATTGAAGCCACAACGGAAATATCCAGCACCCAAAGTTATTATATAGTGCTGAAATGTTTGCACTCTTTTCTTAAAGTAATCTGGACAGTGATTCGTTCTTCATAAGGTCGTCGAATGGACTGACTGTCAACAAACTTATGCAAATAGAAGAGGCTGTAAATGACGGGCAATAACCGACAGTAATCTGACACATCGTCATTGAATAAAGACTGCGGCGACTCAAACTAAGTCCGTAATTTGCATGTGAAACAAAGGCAAGGACACAAGACAACAACACTGTCTTCTAACCGCGAAACTTTCGCTGAAAATCGGTAACTCGAATGCAGAGAAAACAAATCCACACTTGAAAAAGCGCACTGAATTTTTGGGCTTGTTTACCTGCTACAGACTTTGCATAATTGAAATCAGATTTCAGTGAAATAAGAATTTAGACCTATACAGTGGCATAAAGCTTCAGCAAATGTTCCTCTCAGTTCGTATCGGGTACTGTCCGTGACAGAATTTCATGTGAGCGGTGATCCTAATCGAGTGCTTAAGTGTCGCAGATACTGTTACCCAGTCATGAGTACTGTAAATATTACGTCTTTTTCCATTCTTAGAGCTTCTCAGCTAACGAGGTTACATAAGAGGTGCAGGAGGATTAAATAACTGATGCGGATCATCTGAACTACCAATCAGAATATTGGGAGTCCGGAGGCGGGTAGGCGGAATCACATTGCACCTGTTCGGGTGACTGGATGAGCTGCTGGAAGGTTTGAACCTTTCTCGACCTAATAAAAAACTGTTCGAGCTGTTCTTTTACGAAGAAGATTTTCTTAAAAGAAAAACTGAAGGCAAAAGAAGCGCAGTTAGTGACCATATCGATTTCTGCTAAGAGAGTGTCTGACATATCCGAAATGATGGCCACCACTTCACCACCGTTGAAGTCTATTGCAACAAATAAAACAACCTCAATAAAAGTTTCGTGCTCATCACCTATGAAAAAATGTATAGAACTGGCGAATAAAATAGCAAAAATTTGTTCACATGTAAAATATGGTCATTAATCAAAGTGCATTAAAATTCGGCAATGTATTTCATCCTACCTTTGTGCCACTATTAATAAATACTTCGTCGAAATCCTGTTTAGCGAACATATTTAAGTTTATTTCTAAACTATACTGTTATTAATAAGTTTAATAACGAAGAGCAGTAGGCGGATCTACGTGTATTCCCTGTGGCCTCGTTTTGAAGATTTTATCTGATACTGTAAAATTCTCCAACTGCTTATATCAGGAGCGAACCGGCTTAATGGGTTCTACTCTCCAGGGTAACAAGAACGGTCGCTATTGCTGTGTAGGTTTTCTTTTTGTTTTCTACTTCACTTCTGGTAGATTCGTAGAGGATAACCTTCTCGGTGCTATACTACGTGAATCTATTCCTAGATGACTTGTTCGGTTTGAAAAAGTAGATTATGAAGGCTGTTTGTTGATGCGAATCTTATTTATTTTTCAAAGGTCTGATTACTGAAACTACTGTAGGAATCGACAGCAAGCAGGATGCGACATCCTACACACAAGAACACACACATATTCACATATGCATGGATTTATTTATGCATATACGAAAGATGCATGTCAGTCACTGCAGCAGAGACGGAGAGCGATTCCTATGAACCCTAACCCTCTTATTCTTTAACAAAGGATATGGTCGGGTTTCACATCGCCTTTAAAGTCACACCCACCACATCGACTAATGTCAAGCGGGATTGCTACTGGTCAAGTCGAAACTCGGAGTGTGATAACGAATAGATTTTATATTAAATAGTTTCACAAATTAAATACAGAACGATCGATGAGATCCGAAACTTTAGAGAAGACGGTTCAGGTGCATGATGCAATATTGCTGGGCTCAATCCTAGGCGATCTTGCATGTACTATGAATTATTTATTCGTCACAGCAATGTACGAAGCTGTTAGTGTAAATCAAATTGACTGCTGCTTATAAATTCTAAATAGTTATGGTTAATTCTACCCTAGCCCTCCTCTATGAACGACTCACACAATAAGCGTTTTATGGATTTCTCATACTTCACTTCGCATTTCGGAGCCAATTGTTTGACTGGCAGAGCTTTCAAGTACTTGTCCTTACAAGCTTTGCTGTCTGTTTAAACAAGTATAATAAATGGTTAGTTAAATTGAAATAGTTGTCTCTTAAGTGACAACGCTATTACGTTGTTAAAAACCTCTGCATAGAAAAATAGATAGCCCTATCCAAACCGTATTATAATACACTATTGACCTTAACAAAATCCTAATAGACCCAAGTGAACAAAAGCCGAACTCATAGAAGACAAGTTATTATTTCCTAGAAATATGGAGGTCAACTTTACTGTGTTAGGAAACAAACTGGATCCATCTAACTTAGACGAGGTTGCCCTACGCTTTTTATTCGACTGAATGAAATTATCAATTTATGTCAATAGAAACAGAACAAGAGAAATCTCCGCCAAGGAAAGGATTCGAGTTCTTTTAAAACGAGTGAATCAAATGTTATTAAAATCAAAGTCTTTTGTGCCTTCCTTAGTTTGAAAAACTTTCGAAAAAAAACATGCGTCTGGTCATTTCACTTCATTGCAAGTATTTCGTTTCCTTTGTGATAGACGGCGTACAAAAGATGAACATATGTGACTGGTAGATGATGATGCCATCGATGAGCGACGTCGCTTTGCGTGATTGCGGTGTCCTTACGGTTTCCTCTTGCGCAAAAGACTTACGCGCTTCAACTAGCTGCAATTACGGTGCCTTTGTGATGACGTTGTCTCGCTGTGCTACTTACTGTATGATTAAGGCGGTATCCGAATCACTGACCCAGTTAGATAGATGTTGCATACGTTCTCATCGACGAACTACAACATCAAAGTGATACAAAACGATCTTTCACTGTCAATCACATCGAATTCCTTGGTTCGACACCTCGACATCTCGTTCGAACGACTGCACTTCGCTGACGGCAGTGCCACTTCTCAATTGTTCAGTGGTAGCGTTTCCCAGCTGGAAGTGTCAATTCGATTCCGTGTAATGACCTCATAAGCTCGTCTGACGCATTTTTTCACTCTTCGAACGACGATTCCCGTGGCTCTTAAAGAAAGACTATTCGTCAAACGAGCGAAAAATTTTTAAGTAACTTAGTTTCCGTCGTCATTTTTTCTTTGTATTTTTACAAATTTTTTATAACCCAGAGTAGAACTGCGTGAAAGTCTCTCATGAGGTGAATATTCACCCCAAGATTCCTTTATCATTCATTTCTTGTAGTGTCAGTATCGTTTATTATATAACATCTGTTTGAGTAACAAATCAAGAAAGACATTTATCCAAATTAACATAACATAGGAATGTGCTAGGACATTTGCAATGAATTGCATTGGTTTCCATGCGCGTTTGGGCAAAAATAGTTGCCCTTTTAAGCTTAAGCCTTAAACATTTACAGTCCTGCTCACGAAGAACTTCGTTAAATGGAATAAGAATAACTAGGTCCTACAAATCACTCCCAAGAGAGATTTCGAAATCTGTTTTGCCTAAAAACTGTACGCGTCTCTGCTTTTGTCAAATCCCCGTTTTGTTCAGCCGTTTTCAGTGAAATTACAACGATTGAACAAAATATCGCCGCTGACCATATGTAGCGCTTGGGTGCATTTGTCTCGGTGCTAATGTGCACGTTTCGCTTGTCGGCCATGACAATGTAAGGTCAACAGCGTTCGTTTCAATCACTGCGGTAACCTACGATTTTGAGAGGACAATAATCGAGAAGATCTCACGCAAAGTGAGGTCAGTGTTTCTTCGACCAGGAGAACAACGAATTCTCTTCAGATTTTTTGATAACAAAATCTGTCGCTCTGTCGGCTTCTAGATTCGCATTGCAGTTTTTGAAAATTCAAACACGTCAACGATTTCCGAAACTGCTAAGATTTTAACCACATAGGTAGATAGTCCGGTACTGATTCACTTTAGCTGCCAACAGATCACCGTCTTCGTGGGAACGTTCTAGAGTTCCTTCACACTAAAGTGGGCCTCATATTTATGCGCCTTTTTCCAAGTTCCTGATAACGCGAACCGACCGTCACTTTACAAATTCACCTCAGAGTTTCTGACTATGCGAAGGTGCTGCCCTCTTCTAGGTCCACTAAGAGTGATAGCCGATTTCTGGATCCGCTTCTGTGCAGCACTGACATGGCGATGTAAAGGAGTCATCAGCGTATGTTTCTGATTGCGCAACAGATGGTAAAGAGAGAACACCTCAAAAAAGAGCCGCCTACGATTCAGCGCTTGGTTAATTGTGAGCACTTAATCAGGACACACTGCATGCACACAAAATTAAAAATGCTAAAGCGAAGATTAGATGCCTATTGACTGGTGCTGATCAAAAAGTGGAAGGCAAGAAAAGTTTTCGAGACCTCTTCAGTTTAACATGCAATATGCGCCTTAGACCTCTTGATGTAACAAGTTAGAATCTTCTTCTGAAATAAGTTTGTGCTTTTATCTTTCTATATTTAACGGATTCGCTCCGGAACGGATTTAACTCGATAATGCCAAGCACAGGCACCACGTGTTGACAATTTATGTACTATTTAATGAATCGCAAAAAGGTGACGTGGTGGTGATGCCGCTCGTCACGAAAATGGTGCTGGTTTGACCACTTCTAGGGTCACCAAATCCTTCATCTTTCCGTAATCGGAAAAATGGCACCCGAGCGCACAGGGCCTAACTCACTCCCTAAAGTCACGCAGAAATGCTTTAGCACAACTATTCCAAGACTTGAAGAAGAAACGAAACGACTCGACAGTATTTAACGATGTTCGTAAAGACGACAATCCTCAAGCAGAAATCAAACCCATGTGCGAGAATGTGGAAAACCTTCGTAGGTGATGGATTTGTGGAAAAGCATCGACTGCGAGAAGAGTCGAGATCCGCACAATAGATGTGAAGACTGGTCAAGAAACAGTAAAAATAAAAATTAATAAACTGTGAAGGTTGAGACAATAAAAGTGGAATAAAGTAATACTCAAAAAATACTTCGTGAAATCAACGTAATCAGCTATTTAACTACAAATAGATTCATGGCACTGATTGAGAAAAATTGTTCTCCATTGTATCTACTCATTAGTTTACACATTGCTAATCTTTTTTTAAGTAGTTTTTTTTGAGCATCAACAATGAGCTCAACAACCTAAACAAGTGCTGACGCAGTATTTATTAACTAAGGGTGGGTTCGAAACCCAGCTGAGGTTTCGGGTTTTGCTTGTATCTCAGGTTCCATAAGTTTGTACTTCACAGAATATCCTGCATTAAAAAAAGAATAGTTGGTAAATAGAAGTCGGGATATTGTTCGTTAACTTCTTCAATGACGTTTTGCTGAGATAACGTTCGAAAGCTCCAATAAGGAATGATTGGGTGAAACGTAAGCCTTACAGCAGCAGTCTTGAATGATGTGAATTGCTGCAAAGTTATGAAGTGGTTCATCTCGCCATCACACCAATGGTTTCCAGTGAACTATAGATTGGCTACCTCATTCAAGTCTGCACATTATAAGGGTAAATAATATTTTTAAACGTGCTCTTTTATGTTTTCCACCTTATTCAAAGGAAAGTATTATTCCTGACTCAAAACCGGGTTCGCAGTGATGTTGTAGGCATGCGAGTCGAAATGCACTAAATGCCGAACCAATTCGGAAGACGCTCTGTCTACCTCTAGTGAAATTGGATAATTCTCTCTTTCTATGCTTTAAACAATAGCGTTCAACGAGCTCCATGGAAAGAAAAGATGACAACGTCTTCAAATTGCAGCGAAATCACGGTATGAATTTCGTCAACATCTTTGAGAAGAGTTTTTTTCTGCGACTCTTTCATATCCTCGCAAACGTTTCCGCTTCTTTTTTCTGTTCTTTCTCCTCTGATGTCTTGTAGAGATTGTGGATCGCTTTGTGTTCATCCGTACGGATCAGCTAGCTAGATGTTGATCGGTAAGTGTTTGCTATGTGTCAGCCGCAGAATGACCGTAATTCGTAGCCACACAGTCAACATTCTGTCGCATTAGTTATGTAACAGCAGATGGTGTCGATACATTTACGATTAAATCGTTCACTTGACGATTAAAGTATGTGAAGTGCGTGCGAGATGAATATTCTGAGAATCCTCTTCTGTGGGTTCGATTGCAACTACCGAAAGAAAAATTAATCTGCTTATTGGAGAAAAACACCGAATTATCAGTCATTGCTGAGGCTAACAGAAAGTCGTCTTGGGAATTACCGAAATAACACTCAAAATCCTCAAGAAGTACTTTTCCTTGACGGAAGTCAAAAGAACCGGGAAAAAGACAGGTTATCAAGGAGAATTTCGTGTTTTTTTAGCCTGTATAAAATCATTAAGCAAATTTTGTTTTTTCTTAAATGTTTTTTACAGAGTCGACGAGTTTTGTGTAATTTGAAAGGCATTTTCTAGAGCTCGGGAAGACTTTGGCCAGGCTGACCTCGGGATCTCAGAGAACCACGATGGCTCAACAGGAAAGTCTCCAAAACAGAAAGATAAATGGAGACTGTGCTGGCGCCCGAACAACTAGTGAAGACGGGCCGTTCAGGTATCTAAGTATCCAACGATTTTTAAGAGGTAACAATTACGATATAATCATATATTCGACGAAATGAATGAGCCGTTATCAGGAATAATTTACAGAATGTAGCAAGGCATTAAATTAGAGATCATGCTGCTAAGCAAAGCAAGTTTTGGTTTCTATTTAAAGTTTAATGAAAATAACTGGGTTATGCTGTTATAGACGCTTATTGATCGGAGCGATTTCACATCACAACCAAGTCTCTTATAAGACGTCCACGAATTTAGGGATTATTTATGCTTCTTTCTACACCTCCGTAAAAGTCCTAAAGTTCTTTTCAGCTTTGCTTACTTCGTCGGTTTATGAGTTGGTGCCATATTTCATAGTTCGACACCAAGAAACATCGCTTTCTGCAGTGTACCGGGATGAGCAGCGGTACACTACAGTGTAATAGCGGTCATATAAATAAAATTAGGCACTAGCGCCCTTAAAACTTACAGATAAAGTTAAGTTACTGTACCGGTGCTTTTCGTCTACAACCAAATCTTGGTTACCAGTTTTCACGTAATCTCATGCAGGATTTGTTTTCACCACAATGAGAGTTTGCTGCATAGAGATTGACCGATGTTGACAGTGAACCAGTAATTTCCTTCAAAGCCATACGTCTTCCTCTCTCGTGGTTTCCAATGCAGGAAGCATTTGTGAATCGAGGAACCGATGGAATGAGCGTCATCCGATCATTCTTCATGTGCACTGACCTCAGTGATTTTGATCGATTGATGTTCGCGATTCAATCAACCAAATGATCGGCTAGCAATTTACTGTTTAGTTTGTTGGTGAAACGGTCACCGATTGCCAGTTAGCCGTATTTACCCTATGCACAACGGATATCAGGAAAACTCCTGATTTTTGTGGGACCTTTGAGTTCATACTCACAGGGAGCCATTCTAAAACATCAGTGATTTTTATGTTTTTCCTACACTAGTTTCGTGAATGCGATGATAGTGACGCAAAGTAGTGCTGTATCGAATTTTATAAAAAATTCTCTAAACATAATCAGTAATCATTTAGATTTATATCAGGTACTAATTTATCACACTCATTTAATACAGTGACTAGAGGTGCTCTGCAATACACAGATTCCCGTTGGTTCGCTCTAACCAAGCACTCCGCCGTTCTGGGGTTGGCAAATTGGTATAGAATTTGTCTCGGAAGCAATAACCACTGACTTAATGTATCGGTAGACCATGAAAGCGTATGCAAATGCATAAATATGGTTTCTGCTAATGGAGTCGAAGGAATGGCGTTTTCCTGAAGAAATAATCAACGCCTTTTAGTTTTGTCTTTTATTCTCTTCCCACGTTTGTCTTCGTCTATTCGGTCAAATTATATCATTTCACTTTGTCGTAATCAAATAGGCGTGTCTTAAGATAACGGTAGAATTTTAGGAATTTATATGAAGAACAGAACAAATCAAGGAAGCCATCAAAGAGTCTAGAAGCGCCTAAATTCTCTCAAAAATTCCTTCGCTAGTGTTGCATGTTCATTCAAGTTATGACCTTGTTTAACGTAGGGAGATTAGAATTGTTGATTATTTCTGTATATGAGGCATATGTTTATGTTATATCCATAGCAATTAATATAACGTAAGCAGCGATAAATTTCTCCCACTAAAGCATAATTGCAGTGATCGAATATGCTTTACGACCAATTCCTCACGATTACGACCAGTTGCCAATGCATACCGTACCCGATATGTTATGTGTTGCGGAGCTTCATTCGAGCTGATTCCAGTGTCGCAGTGAAAATTCTGGGGTGCACAAACATACACACATGTTGGACGTACTAACAAACCACACATATAACGCAAACAAATGGCCACATGTAAATACATGACCATACATATACACATGAATAAATAACACACGCGTACGGATACACTGTAGGTGAAGCAGAATGGTTTCAACACAGAAATGATTATATGATCTAGACTATCAAAAACTTATCCTTAACACGGTGCATGGGTAATGCACTAGAAGCTGTGCTGTTCAACATGTACATGGTTCTGGTCCTACCCCCAGCCCGCGCTAACCAAGTTTCGTATTCCTCTCGCGTCGGGAGAATAGGTATAAGACTCATCCGAGAGGTTCTTTCCAACTCCTAAGAATTAGAAACGCCCAAATACGGCTGTCGCATTATGACAGAGAGAATCGACTCCACCAGAATTTGACAACACTAGTAGCAAAGAAAAGCAAAAAAATTCTCAATAAGTAGTCTAACCCAGGGACAAATTCGAAGGTCATCGTTGATGACGAAACGAAACGAATACAAGGAGCTTTGGAATCAGTGTAATACACTCGATGTAGGATCGCGTAAAAATGAAGACAGGAAAAAAATAGGAAGCAGCTTCGAGGTCATGCTCATGCGAATTATGTGTAAAGACTTTTCCATCAATAACTCTTGTGAGGAAATTGTTTTACATTTTATTATAACATTAAGTAAGGACGTGGCACACGGTCAATAAATCTTTTCACTTCAATTTCATATGATAGAAGAGAATTTGTAATCATAGAAAGCACTTCTTAACAATCTGCTATTACAGAAACTTTGCTTTTACCTGGTCTTTTCTTTAAGCAAAGAACAGATAAAGACTTATTACTACTCATCCAGATTGCACAGTTTTCTAAAGCACGAACGAACAAAAAAGGAAACAAAAAACAAAGACAAACGAAAGGAAAACTGATAAGGAAAATAAAAAAAGGAAAGACAAAGTTGGTTCAAATCAAATCACAAAAGCAACCTAGTATGACTGTTCCAGAATTCCATGAAAAACCATGTTATGTGTACGGTGAGCATGATAGCGAGTAAAGTAGATAGTTCATCCATGCTGTTCCGAGCTCGCACACCGACCAAATCACTTCGGGGTTACGGTTGCACAAGAATGAAGTGGCGAATATAAGAAATGATGGAAACGGCAAGAGATGTAAGTAGAGATCACCAAGCACCTAAAAATCTAAAAAAATAAGTAAATAAGTAAATAATAAATCTAGGTATGCACATTATCTGCAGAAGAACAATTGAGTACTTGAGTTAGTCCCGATGTACCTTAGATGCACAATCGCTATGGTTGCTCTTCACAGAATTTTAGTGTTAAGGGATTCGAACTAGTAGAGTCTTGACTTATGTTCATGTCGGACGAAGAAGCATCGATGCTTTGTATCTGAGGGTTTCTATCATTTCTAATTCGAACGGTGTTCCATTTCGGAAGATTCTACTCGACGCAAAAACGAAGGCTTACATCTCGACAACGAGCGGTTGTACACAGCTGACTCGGATCAACGCGGTTCTTGAGAAGGCGAACACTCCAAAACCTTAGCCGAATAAATGTATTAGAGCCAACTCGTGTTAGCTTAATAATCTAAGAAAAGCATATGTTTGCGTTTTTCACGCTCAACTTGGTCATTATCAGTGATCCTCAGCACCGGGAACAGTTGTAATTTTACGATCAGTTTGATTGCTGTCGTTGCGTAACAGCACCGTAACCACATCGACGTATTCATGCGTTAGCGTAATCAACTCAACGCGATTGCGTTGAACGACGCTGAAATTAGTCGGCAATTAGTTTGTCTTAGTCTTGAATGACCATATTGTACTGAACAAATTAGATCCGCACCTGGAATCTAAATCGGAATCGTTAGCTCTATACAAGATAGGCAAAATACGACAGGTCCGGAAGTGCTGTACGAACGTCGACAATCATGGCTAGCAGTGCGTTGCGCCATCGGTCCTGTCCATTCCCTAGACGTCTGACATCCGGGCAAGAAAGAATAGATTTATTTACGTTTCATCTCGCAGAAAGCACAGAAAGCATGCGACTAGGTTAACTCCAAAGAGTTGGACAGCTATGACACTTGTTCATTCTGTTGTCTGCCCATTTCCACACTCTCCTATTATGACTTTCTGACACCAAATCTCTATTATAAATAGAAACTTAGACAAAAATAGAATATATCCGCAGTTTTTTTTTATTAACAGAAATTCTCATTTACCAAACTGTTTCGGCAGTTTCCCACTTATGGCGATGAATTAAAAAGAACTATGAGTGATTGATCAAAGTGAATTTCAGCCTCTTTTGACAATAAGGGTTTAGCTTGAAATAATGATAGCCTTAGAGTTTTCGATTTTTAACATTCTTGCTTGCAGTAATCCTTTTTAGATAAACAGTTGAAATTTAATGTAGGCGAAAATCGGAATCTAACGACACTTGACGAATTCTCTTCGGTGTTGTCATCTAAACCGTTAAGAATCCGACGATGCCGACAGCTTTCATCGCGTCTCCTTGTCCCTCTCAAGTGCATTATGGGTCAATTACAGTCGATTATGTTCTCATCAAAGGTAATACAGGATGGGATGGCGATCGCCAGATGAAGCCTCTTACAGCGGTACGCCTTTTTCATGGCAGCCAATTAAGTGTGCTGACTAGCTCCTTTAACCCTTACCGAACTATCACTGAGCTCTCATATATGAAGAGGACGAGAAAAGCTTTCTATAGTAAATTATTTCATCAGCTAGGGAACGTCTACTAAACTACGAATACCATAATACCGAATACCACTGTGGTGTATAACATCATGAAAAAAGGGTGAAAATGATACAGGACAAGATACACTAACTATCTCGTTTACTTCAACAATCAGTGAACGCCTATTAGATGAGCACTACAGAACTGAACTCAGAGTTAGGGTCCGTGCAGAATAGGTGAAGGTGAGAAACTTGTTTCGATATTGAAAGGACGGACTAAAATACGAGGTAAAACTAGGCGTTATTAATACTTTTAAACAACATTAAATTGCTGGTACATCTTGTAACAGATCCCAGGAGCAACTTTCTATTAACCTCGGCCTTGGATTATAAATTCGTCGTTTTCTTTCTCAGCAATCGCGAGGTTGTTAAACAGCATACGTTTACTACCGTACAATAACACACGAAATATTGTTTTTATACTATCTTTATAGAGTTTTCGAAAGATATTACTGCAAGAATTTTTGCACTGGACCCATAATAACACTACCGTAAGAAAGCTGACCCGTAAGCATTTGATTTTAGGTAAGGGTTTTTTGTTGTTCTGTACCCTTGAAACCGCTGGTTATGTTAAGAACTTATTGATATTTAGTAATGTAGACACTAAGTACAACTTACAAATTTTTTTCTAACTAAACACAGAAAATGATTAAGGTAGGCACCTCAATATCATTAGATCGTTAATTAATATCGGTGGTCATTAAACCGGTATCCTAATCGCTAATTTGTAAAGTGAAATGTCACCGAAATAGAGTCTAGACGACAAAGATAAAATGCGTTTAGTCTAAAGTGTTATGCAACTGTTTCATAGAATTTTAAGGAAGGCAAGCTCTATGATAAAAATTATAAATTTTGTACCAACAGTATTTGATTTTATTGAATGAAGTGTTCATTTGACTAACACTCTTGCGGCGAGTTGCCTTTATGGGAGGTAAGTTTGAACTACCAGGAGAAGCCGGTATGACATTAACAGGTTTCATTTTCTTTCCAGTGACTTGTTTTAACACATAGAACGGTTTTCCTACACTTCTTGTACTCAGCTGATAGCTTGAACAACACAGAGATGTTCTATCGGTGTTGCTCGAGAAAAGTTCTATTATTCACTTAGAAACACACAAAAAATCCTTTTCCAAATAAGTTCAGTGGTCAGAAATCTAACTGGTAATCGACTAGTATTTTAACTGTAGTTTTTGTAATTACTCACGGTTATTATAAAAAATGTGCCTATGCGAAAAGGGACTAAAATAATGAGGCACAAGTTACAGAATTGCTTTAGATGTTGACAGCAATATTTCTATGTCGTGGGCCATAGTAACACATAGTAAATAGTGCCACAGATATCACTAATACCCATGGAACGATAGAGTAAGACCTTTCTCACAATCCAGCAGTGTTTACAACCCACAAAGATTTTTGGTTACTAGGAAATTATTGTTTATTTTCAAAAAAAAAAACATGCAAGCGCGTAAAGGACGGAGATTAGGCGCCGCCCATCGCAGCACAGCAACGAAATTGCGTGCCGTCGGGAGAAATTGGAGAACGGCTGTCTTCTTCAGGTGACGTTATCGCCTTCATGAAATCAGAATTAATCCAGCTATTTCATTGAATGCATCATCTTTCCTCCTTCTAAGAAAAGCTGCTCGATTACATTCCATGACCATTCAATTTGCTCGGAGAACTTATCTCTCATGCGACTTATAAAAAAATGACTACAAAGAAAAAAGATAGAAAAGTTCGAAATGTATTTCTCTTCATAAGTGTAGCCGGTATTGAAGTCAGTTGAGTCGCCGTCATGAAAAGGTTTTTCTATATAATCGATAATTCGTCAGAAGTATGATGAATACATGAGGTCGAGACTGGCGCCGTTAAATCGAGGTCGGCCTTCTTCCGGTGTTGCACCTGTTGTCGGTAAATGGTTCATATAAATCATCTTATTTGACATACAGGCATACAGAACAAGACTAAAAACTGCACATTAGACCCACTAACACTCATTTTCTGTGAAGGAGACAATTTTCTAGTCTTAGACATTGGCTCTTCTGTAAATGAGCATAAGCAAAGGTCAGAATTCACAGCACACTAACCTAATCCGTCATACATGATGTTTAACTATACAGCTAGCCAATCCATAGATGGAGGTTATGACTTCAGGGCTCACCACAGCTGGGGATTAGTGAGGCATTTAGCTGGAAAAGACACCACAAGCCTCTTCCAACAGTGTTTTATTGGTAGATGAAAGTACTGCCACAAATCTTGTCTGTTACCTTAAGTGCTATAATGTGCGACTAACAGTTGGACACGTATGGTGTGGTGGTGAAGGCGTTAGCCCCCAGAATAGCTAATAGCATGTTCGGCCTCCATCGCAGACACCAGCGGTCCAGAGTTTTGCAAATATCTCAGCAACATTATAACAATTTTTATTTACTTGAAGGCACGGCTTTTATAGATTACTTTCCTTCTACTTGTTTTTGGCCTATTTAATAATCTTCATTTTCCACAGCCTAGATGGATTAGGGCGGCGCTCTAGCACTATGAAGTTGTTATAAACATAGCTGAAGCCTGATTTTAGCTTACATTAATAATGATATTATGTATCATAACAGTTTAATGATTAAGGTCTGTGTATGAAAACTAGTCAATTAGTTCTTTAGTAAAACCCACTACGTAATTTCCCAATAGAATATGAACAACTCTTCGCTCCGCAGCGGACTCTCTGGTTTCTTAACTATAAAAAAGTTCTTCCGTAAGTAGATCGCTTCGGGATTGTGAACAAGAAAGACTTCTAAAAGAGAGTCTGCTTTATTCTTTTATGGCTACGAATGCTGCGTGCGCTACTGTTTCCTATTTTGCTATGGTCTATATTGCAAATGAATTGCTGTCGGGACTTTGAAGTATTTTGCATCCAATGTTGACTCTATTTCGATGTTTTCTATACCCGCACTTTATCCATGACCATACTGATCAAAATGAAGTAACAGCTAGTTTTTAGTCAAATCACCGGCCAATGAACATTTTCGGACCAAGGTTTCACGTAAATTATAGATAACGGTTTTTTCCGTCTCACTTCTACTATTTTGACATGCCACTGATTAGCTATCGAAAGACCAAACACAATGGGGTAAAAAAAATTCTGGAACATCCTGAATAAAAAATGTACACTAGAAAGCCCTTGCTGATAGACACGGATTAAAGAATTCTTAGCTGTTATGCGCTTCGTCCTACGCGTAGAACTCCCACTACGTAACCAGCTTCAATTGGAGATTTGCGAAATATTCTTACCTTATGATAAAAAACATAAGCTTCCAATTAACCATGGCATTAATGAGAAATTTTTGTAACTCTTACCAAATGGCCTTGATGGCTGGCACGAAGTCGCCAGAGACGATTTTTGCTCTGATGAGCTGTTTCGTCGACTTCTCTTTTTTTACAACTGCTTTCCGATTGTATAAATTTCAGTGAAGAATGAGACGATTCGTACATAAATTTACAAACATGCTTTTAATTTTTTTTTATTTGTCAAGCTATTATAATAGGGAAGGAATAAAGCTTTGCGTTGGTTGATCCTTGAGCAATGCGCCATGCATTCGACTTCATTAAGCATCGTTAGAGGTGATTGAATTCATATCTGGCCTTTACTCACGGTGGCCTACAAATGTATCGAGTCAGTGCTGTTATCCTCCCAAACAAGTTTGGTACCAATTTTCCGACCCCCAGGGATTTAAGGCTAGGTGGACCATGGGCGCGTGGATCGGTGCCACGTGTGTGTTGCTGGGCACCTCCGACCATTGCGCCACACGCTCCCGCTAAGCAATTATACTCCCTTTATTTTAATATTTAAGCGAAAACGTCAGTATATTACCCGTCACACATGTGAAGTGATACCAAATTTTTTGAACACAATGAAAAGAGCTGGTATAGTTGTCGATCCAAATCCCCTTCAAACTTTTTCGCAACTTTTTTCTTTTCAAATTCGTTTCAGTCCTTCCTTCTGTTTTTCATCCATACTATTCCTACTTCTTGTAATTTAACTATTCATAGTTTTTTGACGTTTTAACCATTTTTTATTTAGAACTCCTACTTTTTGTAATAGAACTTTTCAGGGCTTTCTACTCAGTTTAAATTGTTCTAATCTCTATACTTTCTTTCGTATTTCATGCATTTCCGATCGCATAGCTCATACTCCTTACCCTTGGTGAACAACCCTTCTCCAGTTCTCTTTTACAGTTTCCTATTCCATCGTTACTACTCACACCATCAGTAGCAAGCCAAGATTTAATCCGGTTAATCCGTCGACATCGATTCTACAGGTCAGACAAACTACATGATATGATTAAATGGATTACGGTGGGCGCGATAGATGACGCAATTGCAAATTACGCCATCGCCGACACCGAATAAGACATACATGTTATATCTTTGACATGTGTCACATAAAGTTCGGAAGGACTATTCGTGTTTAGTGGAGGTGTTTACATGAATCTGCTCCTCTTGAGAATGACATCAAGCATTTTTCTCAATCTACGAATGACTTATGTAAATGCGCTGGTCGCAAATACGGGATTAGTGGAATGCTCTTTACTGCAAGGTGATCTCGGATTACTCATCCAGGGTCATGTATATCCATCTGCCTGCCATAGCACCGACTCATTCGTCAACGCTGCTTAATAGAGTACACAACATTATAGTATCTATTTATATATGAACATCTCGGGTAGCTTAAGTTTAGCAAGCAGTCAATCAATACTGATGATAAGCACGGCGTTGCTAAAAATGACTTCAAAAGACCACTGAAACTTTTACCGAGCACGGAGATAAAGTCAACAGAGAGACAGGGAGATAGGGTGAAAGTTCCCTGCGAGTCAGCGTAACGGTCAGATATGCGTTCAATCTCCTTCAACGATGCTTATGAAGTTGAATGCATGGCGCATTCCTCAGGGATTGATCAGCGCCGGGAGTTTTATTCTTTTGTCGCAGTATGTCGGCTGTATGTAACGTCTATCCTAAGGAATCAGTTTTTTACTCATTTCTTGGATTTATTTAGTTGCGTTCTTAACCTTTTAGCACTAATGTGTTAAGAAATAATTTTCAAAATTGTGCATATTTCCGTCTCATATTGAAGGAGAAAAACAACCAGACGAGCAGTACAAACATTCATCTATGAAATAGTACAAAAGCGTGGTAGATAAAGCATGAATGTCAGCATCCAGAGCAATAAAGGTTACAATTTGCTTTAAGAAATAATAATAAGAAATTAAAACTGGGCACTTTTATTGGTTATTATATTAGGTCATCATAGGCTTTAAAATTCTTCGCTCATGCTTCACTAGAGTAACAAGCTCTTAATGGGTACTGAACTGCAATTAGGATCGTTGGTACCCAGTACGGTGGCCAGTGTTGAAGCCGATTCTTGATATTTTCGTCTAGAAGCACAGCTACAAATACAAAGGGTTTAAGAATCCAGGCAGCTTAGAAAGAATTCTAGGAAATTCGCGCATTGGTCAATCTCCTTCCAGTCCAGAAAAATCAATGGCCTTGTGATGGTCACAGTGATCAGAGAGCGACTTTCTTGAAAACTTAAGAAAGATTTAAAAATCGTGGATAATCAGCGAGATATCAGTTACGTAAAAACAGTCCCAATACTCACACTATTAGGCAAGAATCGTCATCAACCCAGTGAATAATTAAACTGAGCAGCTTGTCTGCCGTGGACGGTCGCTGTTCGCGAATGATTCACCACTTTTTTCTTTTTATCCACTTCATCCGATAGCCTCAGAATCATAAACAGATTCATAACGTCCATAGAAGATTGTCGTTTGTCTATCCGCTTTTTTTCATCGATTGCTCGTTTCATTGTATTTTCTTTCTGTAGCCCCTTGTCGAACAAGGCGTGCAAAGGGCAGTAGGATGAACCATTGCCGCAGAATGTCACGCTAGAAAAAAAAACGCGAACGTAATTGGGGGCCTCGAAAGCCACACAAACCCCATTCAAAAGAGAAAAAACCTACCGCATCTCTCTCACACATGAAGAGAAACATCCCTATTCGAATTTCGAACACCACTGCTTGATGTTTGACAACAGTTAGTTAAAATCGTTATAACGTTTTACTTCAGAAAACCAGTTCTCTTTGTGTCTGCTCATCAGTACTACTCATCTCGGCACATTTCTGCACCCACCTCCTAGCGAACACAACGGCCGTCCGAACAAGGATCAGAAAATCTTCACGTCTTGCACGATTTCATTATAGTCATTTTTATAACCGTATATAACCAACAAGATTATAAATATATTCAAATATGCAAATCAATAAGCAAAAGATAAGATTAGGCAGCGGATTGGTTGTAGCTGTAATAAATAATTGACTAATTTGCTAAACAAACAATTGAAAGGCATTTAGTTTAATGCCAAAGATCAGTAAAAAATAGTTCTGGTTGTAGAATGGAACGGTAACGGAGATAGTAACACACTGAGAATCTTCTCTGAAGATGAAGAAGACGGTAGAAAAGCTTAAAGCAAAAAAACTAGCAGTAAATTCCTATTTCCATTTCTTTTTCTGTTTTTTTTATTTTCTTTTTCTATTCCTTTACTTATGTGATTCGAGCTATCGAAGGCCCTTTTTGTGAACAACTTTAGACTTATTCAAATTGTACTTTATTAAAATAGTAAACAATTACACGTATATTCAATAATTAAAATCAAGCAAATAACTTAATAGATCACGATGGGCAGCCAGAGAACATATAGGGAGAAACCCGATTGAGTTTGACTGTTAAAATGACAAATAAATAAAACAAAAATACAAAAATTAAAAGAATAAAAACCTCAAAGGCATCTTTGTTTCAGTAGCTTTTTTTTGCTCAGCGCATGAAATGGGAGTATTTTTGTTCTTCAAATGATGAATCACTGTAGTACGATGATGCCGGTGAGAAGTCGGATTTCACTTGTGATGGATAGTACGGTGAAACATCGCTCGAAGTATTACTGTAGTAGGATTGTTGTTGTACGAGCATTCGTTGCTGCTGTTGGCTAGGTGATGTATAGTTGCTTTGTTGAAGAAGTGCATGGAGCTGCTCAATGTAACGTGTGGCTTCACGAAGTGTTTCCACTTTAGACAGCTTATGTTTTGAGCCATGTGGTCGCGGTACACGTAGTCGAAGTTGATTGAAACCCTGATTAACCTACAAGAAGTTACAGTGAGATGATTGGCGAGAGGGATTCTTGAAAGAGAGAGAGAATTGTGGTACGACTCAAAAAACATTTTGCGAATTTTATCGTTTTTTTTTTGGAAAGCCAGTGTTACAAGTTTTCGAGTGGTCGACTGTCCGCCGTGGTTTCTACGGTTTAAGCATGTGAATGGGAAGTACACAGAAGGCGAACTTGTGTCATCTCCAAATCTCCAGGAAATAATTCCTATGTTTACTCATGAGGATCCGACAAGATACATCAATAGGTGATTTTAACGACAAAGCTAAAACTCGCCATGATGACCACTGTTATGGACCACCTTGCTGAAAACGGTAAAGGCAAAAAGTATCATACAAAATGTATGGTGTGGTCATGTGGTTTTTGACTGAAAGAAACGTACTGGCTTCTCAAAAAGAACGAATGCTGACTCTACTGGTAATTGGTAGGTAGTAGCATATGTTAAAAAGCAATACTCCTAGCAAAAAGATTTGCAAGGAAAGTTTGATGATCTGAGAAGAGCTGCTAAGGAAAACATGGAACCATTCGTTGCTGCATGTCTATTTTTCTCTCACTGCGAAAAGTGTTAGGTTTGTTTCATACTTTTAAAATGAAATTAACCTCTAAGAAAAATGTTTGTTATTGCTTTTTGTAAGGAAGTTCATAAACCTTTCTAAACGTCTTGGCAAATGTTATTCCACCGTAACAGTTTTCTATACTTTCTAATCAGACCAAGAAAATAGATTTCATGTATTTTTCTTACTCAAACAAATATCGAGAACTGAACAGAAAACTTCTTAGCAACAACGCAGTAAATGTTCAGCATACCTATTTATGTAGTGAAGTACAAGATAAGTTACTCCATTGTTTGGAATCTAATCACCTACACTTCTCTTCATTGGAAGCGCTTTTTCACCTAGGCACTCTCTCATTTCTCCAGTTCTTTTTTTCGCCAGCACTTTTGATATGATGAACATCAATGTTTTGAACAAAAATGAGAAATGAAAACATATGAAGAAACAACAACAACAACAACAACAACAACAACAACAACAACAACAACAACAACAACAACAACAACAACAACAACAACAACAAGACAATAATGAGAGCTGACCTGATCGACTCGCTTTCGTTCACGTTCGTTTCTACGAAGTTTTTGAGGTATCAGCTTAGTGGATTGATCTGTAGGCATTGTGAGAGCAGACAATTCAAATGCCGTGTAATGATGACCTTTGCCTCCGGTGGGCGTGGCAACCGCTGAGCATTATCGGAATGGGCGGAGTTCATAGTATTGAACACGCGCAGAACATGCAACCAACCCGGACCGAAGACATTTCATAAATAACTGAGTGTAATTTATCAACGGCGACCAGTCGATCAAGCAATTCTATCGATTCGATTTGAAGCCATTGAATGATATGGAAGGAAGCACGGAACTGTGTAGAACTGACAGTAATGAAGTAAACTCCTTCATAATGTGCACTGATTTTTGTACAGCACGACGTGGTAGAACTTCGTTGAATGAGAGGAGACAAATACGAAAGGCATAAGATTCTTCTCTGCCAGACAGTCTGCTAGATTCATGGTGCTAGAACCAAATAAATCTTTCCTTTCCTTTTTTTTGGTAAAATTGCTTGAAAAATCCCTCGATAACCCTTCAATTAGAATTCTTTGAATGGAATTCTGTGAATTCTCTCAAAAATCTTGTATATTGCTCACAGCGAACTCAATTTACCATCAATTTGCAATTTGCTCTGATCTCTCCTTTGTTTCTGCGTCATTTACAGTTCTTCACTAAATGGTATTTTTTCCTATTGTTATATTCCAGGCCTTTTTTCAATAATTTGAAGTCATCGCTTTTTTTTTCACCGAACAAATAGGGCAGAATGAATTCGAACAGTGCAGGTGGCAGAGATCCTCCGTTAACATAAGGATTGATGAATGAATGATAGCGCAAGGACAAGTCAATTCAAACTGACACATCACCACGGAATTCCTCGTCGGTCAACTGACCACTACTACCGTACTAGATGACGTTTAAAAAATGACTCGTAACGTAAAAGAATGCACGCTATCTGTAGAGAACAAGTAAATAAACACACAGCGTTAGTCTATTCGTCAATTTTAAGCTTAAGCGAAGTTTTAACTCTGGAAGAGTTTGATGTCATCACTCATGGTGTTCGATGTTTTTATGCCGAACTCATCACGACGTCACCACTGGTTGCCAGGTAATTAATAAGTTAATAAGAAGGGACAAAGGAAATTAGAAAGCTGATAGGAAAGTTGATGTCAGTTGCTTCACTTTTCAGCGCGTTAAATTATTTTTAAAGGCAACATTTTGTTATTTCGGTATCTTCATTCCCACTTTAGCTCCTTCTGTCTTAGACGCACCTGAATTAAAATGAGCAAAAATCATTTTTTAACAATTTTCCCACTAAACGGAAACTCAAAATTGAAGTTTTTTGTGTTCTATGGTACCAAAAGATAACAACACCAAAAAGAATCTGTACTTTGTTACAGTAAACAAATCACAAATGACAATGATGTTTATATCACTTAGTAAACTTTATTATGTCTCACAAGCTTTGTGTTTTTTTTTGGACACCACAGTAGGAATGAATACAATCATGTGAACGGGAGATTCAGCAGCTGTACTGTGGGACGCATAGAAAAAAACAATGATGGACTAGAGGTTCTGCGAGTCGTTGATTTGACTCGACTGGGCAAAAAATACCGAAACGGATTCCATTCTGAGATTCAAAGAAATGCATGCGTAGATTCATGGCGTATCAACCGTCAACAGCAACATTTCCTATTTTTAGCCCATATCGCTTAAGACCATTTTTCTAAAAATTTTTCTTTGCAACAGTTAATCCGCATAAAATGAAAAATTTAGCACCATAGCTTACCCATTCTGAGTGGAGCAATGAAAAATTTTAAGATTTCGACGTTATACAGATATTGAAATCTGTAAAATCACTTTGAAGCGATTGCATACGGTAGAAGATAAAGTAAAAAAAAGAAAAATAGTAAGAATAGAACTGTAAAGAATTATGGTCATAATTGTCATGAAAATCCCAGAATTGATCTGTGTGTGGAACGATGAAGGTAGTCTGTGTCCATTCTTCCTCTGCTATTTATTACTCATTTTGGTGGTCAGATTGATGATGGGATTACCGTAAACGAAACATGAGATGAATAAGATGAACAATTTCAGTCATAAGCTGATAATCCGGGAACATATTCCACTCGACGCCCATCACTCCTACTTGTGTCGTTCTTAGAGAATCTTCAAAAAACTCAAGTTTTTCTCCGCTACGACTACTATCGCTTCTCAAGCTGATCGTCAAGATTCTCCGAATATACTGAGCAAATCATGAAAACGGTTTGCTTTTCTTTCTCTATCAATTTTTTGTGGATTAATGAGGTCGTCATCGCCTGCATCCATACATATAATTCCCTAACCATTCTGATCCTCATCGTTCATTGTTCCACCACAACGGATTACCAAGTAATTCAGCTATTGTTTACTTCGTATAATCATAGAGTGGCAGTGTGGATCGAGAGAATGTCGAATAGGAGTGGTGAAGTGCGCGCACGACAAGGCCATCAACGATTTACTACGTCTTCCGCATAAGATCGAATGCGACACTAACCTACTGTAGTTTCATTTCCTTCGACATGAAATTATAACTGGAATAAACAAATAGAACTTGGAAAAGAAGTGTTATTTCACCAACGTTCATTTCCATTGAATTTCATAGTTTTCCTTATAGGACCACCTTTGTGAATCGTTCACAATACATGATGATAGTAAGATTCCGATTGCTGCATAACATCTAAAAATTTTTAGGGCAACGTACTTCTATCAACGGTTTTCTAGCCGTAACTCAGCCAACTTTGTGTGAGGCCAAATAATCTCTGTAACATGAAGAACGTGAGATCAGTCCTTGAGCTGTTCACCATTTTGTTATTTGTGCATAAATCTATCATAACGCTCACAATAACAGATTTAACTGGCAAAGGTCAAACAAGTCATTAAGTGCGCGAAAGAGTGTTTCGACGTATCCGACCTACATTTAACCATCTCCTCCTCGCATCTATAAAAAGAAAGGTATCCTGCGAAACCGAAGACGAAACCGAAGGAAAGTACACTCCTGGTTTTTTTTTCAAAGAGGCTTTTGGGTTTACTTAAATAAGCTTTAGCACTAAGAATTTTTTTGATCTTCTAAAGAGCCAAATACTGGATTAAATAAACGAAGAAAATCAACAAGGTTTTTCCCATTACAGACTATAACATCTTCCAAAAATGTGATTACTAACGTTGCCATCAGGATTCTTTCGTATCGGCGACGATTTCTAGCCCATCTTTATGATTCCTAGCACGGATTCATGGTCGAGCACAGAGATTACTCCACTCTGTACAAAGAACCATCCAAAAACGAAAAACTTTGAATAAGGATCTAATGTGGGAAGTTTGGTGCAAATAATTCTATTTCGTTGGATTTGATTTTAATGGTTACAAAAAATACTAAAGCTTGTTGTCTACAGAAGTCTTTACCTTCGTTGTAGTTGTAGTACATAAATGGTGCCATATTTGGCAGAAAAAAGGAAATAATTATCGCACTGCAAAAATTGCTGAAAAGAATTACGGTTATTGATGAGAAGCGTTTCGAGGGTAATGGCGCATTTCTATCACGGCGGCAGCAATTACCGTTACACTATTGCCGCCGGACAAGAGCCAGAGGTCGTCAACTAGCCAAATAAGCACATCAATCACACCGCCCCACCGATCATAAAGCCACGGCAGTATAAAATATTCAATTCATTCAAGTCATATTTTGCCAGAACACCCGAATAATTAACGGAGTAATTCCGTCGATGATCGCCGGTCAACGCGAGCTGGTGCAAGCGGAGCACACCATGTGAAGATCCGCATAGATGAAAAGTATACTCAGCCGTCTGGATCGTGCTCATTTACATATTCATTTCAATTACTATTCATGGAATATTAAACGAAGGAATAGGAAGCTCTAACTGTCGCATCAGGACGCCGTCATAATGGGAACTGAGTTGCTTAGAAGAAAAGAGCACTGGAACGAAAACGACAATGAGGGGTACATTTCTGATTAACAACAAGTTCAGGCGTAAATTCGTCCCCAAAAATCATCTTGAGGCTGGAACCATCAACAAAATTAAAGAAGTGTTTAATAAGATGGACAACCACTGTACTTCTTTTGCCTTATTTATGGAGCATGGATATACGGTTCTTTCAGTCACAACAGAGATTTAACGGTTTCATTGTACCCTTGCTACAAAAGTTGTGAATTGATTTTACGTAGAAGTGTAATCATGTAGTCGCGAACTATTTATAGGTCTTAACCGTTTTATTTACAGCCTATTCTTTTTTAACGGCAGGGTATACATTGCGAAATTTAACTTTTTAATGATGCTGAGATATTTGCAAAACTCCTGACGAGTGAATGCTGATGGAAACAAATCAATAGAACTATCTGAGAGACACGCAAAATGAAGAACCCGCATGGCGTGGTGGTGAACGCGTTACTCCCCGGAAAGGACAATAGCGCGTTCATTCCCCACACAGACACCTGCGGTCCGGAGTTTTGCAAATATCTCAGCATCTTAAAAAAATTATTTATACCTCATTCTAAAGCTATTAAAAAACAAAAACAAAGAAGGCTATCTGGGGTTTTTATTCGAAGTAAATGGCTTGAAATCTAGAGGAGAACTGTTCTCAGTATAAAACACGCTGCAGACTTCACAAGTAATAAACCAAATTCTCAATATCTGGTCGAATAAGCTAAAATCAAACTACATTAATGATTATAATGACGATAATGTAACCCTCTGATGTCCACTAGTATTAAAAACCATCCATTTAAAAAAGGATAAAAGGAGAAACACAGAATGAAACGAAGGGCTTTCGGATACACTAGAGTGGTATCTAGTGTATTCGAAAGCCCCTCGTTTTTCTAAACCTAAAAGCTTTACTCTTTCAAAAACTTTTAAGCAAATAATTACTTGAATACTCCTTCTTGCACACTTTATTTGTTATTGGTTTTTTTGGTTCGCTGCCTTGAAAAGATTTTCTGAGTGGTAAACCTCGTTGTAGAGCTGGCTATTGCTAGCGAAAACCAAACTACACAAACTGAGATTGTTTTCCATATTTTCATCTAGCATGACAGTAAAGAAAAAGACAAAGAGATTTCAAATAACGGCTACAATGGTGACGATCTGGGAAAGAACTAGTACGACCTTACGAAACGAAAGCAACTTCAACGAAAACGATAAAAATTGCTGAATCAACAATGTGCTAACCAGATGGAAAATGTTCTAACAAAGTTCCAATAGCTACGAAATATTCGTCACGTCTAGTGTGGCGATCAACAATTCCAATATCTCTAATTTCTTTTTAGCTATAAAAAGATATTCATTATTGTTTCTATTATCTTGAAACCAATGGAATTTCGAAAGACTAGGACTTAAGAGAACTATCTACTCTCAGGTTAACCAGATAATATTTATTTTAGAGAGGCTAATGAACGTTTCGGTTATTCAAATACATGGCGCATGAGGTCATGAACTTAACAGCAATATGGGCTTGCGTGTAAACTAAACATGCCATCAATCACAAAGTTCGTGACTGTTTGCTCTTGGGATTAGTTGCGACGCATTACCTGTCATTGTACCTTGACATGCTATACCGACCTTTATCATGAACCACCCTTACCAAGGTTGACGAAACACTGAACTAAAAAGAGCTACACAAGTCAGTGGGGTTACCAGCGGGATTCAGTAAAATGGACTACATTCACACAACCAACAACATTCACAGAAACAACCGCAAACGAATTCCTTATGCTTCTGATAATAGTCAAAATGGGGTTGATAATGCACCAAGAAAATCTAGGGTCACCGTGATTGAGGGCAAAACAATACCTGAGAATGCGCGCTCGCTATTAGAATTGGGCCCGAGTTTTGCACCATCAGAGTCCATTTCTAAAACGACTCTGCGTAGGATAGCATGCAACCTTTATGAGCTTCAAGATCGACTCCGCTATCAGGCCAAGCAAGAAACATCAAATAGAGATAAAAATCAAGAAACGGCGACACTACCACCATCTCCTTTCCCAAAAACGTTCTTTAGACAGCAGGACCCTAACGATGGAGTTGACATAAAATTCCGTGTGTTTTCGGACGGCGTTCTCAAGACCCTTGATCACTATCGCGATAGAAAGCTTATCTCTAACCTTACAGCCGCACAAAAATGTGGCATGCGGGAAATTAGAGAATTAATAAACTCGAAACAATAAGATTGTCTGTTAGTGATAAGGGGGGAGAGGTCGCAGTTATCCCTCGCCAGCTGGATGTTGAGATAACAGAGGAACATCTTAGTGATGCTACTCTCTATCGCCCATCCTCTGAAAAGGAATATAAAAGTCAATACCGAAAACTAAACAATCAATGGGTCAGCGTAGCAAAGGCTGCGGGTTTAAAATCATCGGTTATTTCGCACTTTAAAATCGATAGACCAACATGTCCCGTCCTATACCTACTTATTAAAACACATAAGTTGGTATCACCTGATGATTATGCGTCAACCAATCCGTCATCATTTAAGGTTAGACCGATCATCAGCTGTGTAGACGGGCCAACGGATAGAATAACCTGGTTTATAAGCCTGATACTTAACCAATTGCTTAACCACATTCCAGCTCACCTCACAAGCACCCAAATGTTTCTAGAACGCCTAAGTAACGCGTCTCCTAATAACGCGCACGTGATGGAGTCTTTCGACGTTACCGCACTGTACACCTACGTGTCGAATAACTCCGCAATGCAAGCCATCTTTGAACTTCTTGTTGAACATGAAGGAAGAATAAATATGCATGGCTTGTCCAACCAGCAGCTAATGGCTTTCTTAGGGGAGTGCCTAAACTGCTCGATTTTCAGATGGTCTGGGAAATATTTCGCACAAATAAGGGAGTTGGCAATGGGACGGCGATTGGCACCAAGCCTTGCCATTGTGTTTACGTCTAAGAGAGAAACCCCGTTCTCGATCTCCGGCCACTACTCTACTGCAGATATGTAGATGATTCCCAAGACCGACTTTCTGTTAACCTAGGCATTAATTGATAATTCAATGTTTTTCATCAATAAGCAGACACGAGGTTGTTAATATAGAATTTATTAAAACACAATTG
>UYYA01000505.1:0-51689 GCA_900624975.1 Angiostrongylus costaricensis
ATCCAGAAAAACATTGTCTTACTTTCACAATTTTTGGTGACTTTAGGTTTATTCGAAGATGGTAATCGCTTTGTTATCTTATTCTTCTTGGCCATGTTTGGGCAATTTTTTCTATCCAGTTCTGTGCTACTATATATCATTGCAAAACACTTTTTATGCACTTTGGGTCCTAATGATTGAACCATAGCACAAATTGCGTTTTTCGTAAATATTGGAGGTAGTACAACCACAACGATGGTGAGATATTTGCAAAACTCCGGACCGCAAATTTCTCCGGTGGAGAAAGAACGCGCTATTACCCCACTTCCGAGGGATAACGCGTTCACTACCACACCAAGCCGGTCCTTTGTTTTGTAGTTTTTTATCTAACAGCACCATCAGAAACTATTCGTCAGCGCTGTTGACCTGGGTAGTCCAAATCGGTATTGAAGCCAGTTGAACTGATGTTGTCGAAATCACAATTTTAACTTTTTGTTTACTGCCTATAGCAATATTTCACGGCAGGATGTTATATGTAATATAACCACAATGCTGCTGAGGTACTTACAAAATGCCTGATCGTAGGTGTCTGTCTAGCCGAAAAACAGGCGAAACTAAGTACCCGCATGGTCCGGTGGTGAATTCGCTAGCTCCCAGAAATCATATCGCGTTCGTTCCTCACCGCAGACGTCTGCGGTGCGGAGTTTTACAAATATCTCAGCATCATTGTGGTTGTATCACACCTAATACCCGGCCGTGGAAACTTACTATTTGTATTAAATAAAAAGTTAGTATTAGAGGTAGTAATACTAGACACCAAGATAGAAATCTCGACAAATCTACTTCTACGAATTTAAACCCACCCATAGTACAGCGAAATTGCGCGAGAATTAACGATGTGTAGCTCTAGGGATAAAGGATGAAAAGAGTACCACATGTAACTCGGTGGGTAGAGGTACACTGGCACCATATATACTGGTTCGGTCGCCAGTTTCATTCCGTGCTCCATGCTTAATAAGCCTTCAATCCTTCCGGAGTGGGCAAATTGCTACTAGTCCTTTGTGAGAGGATAGCAGTACTGACCCGATACATCGGTAAGCCACCGTGTGTCAGTGTATAGGAGAGTTACGCTTTCAGTCACCTCTAACGATGCTCAATGAAGTCGCATCCCTCAGCATCTTAATGAATGCAAGGATAATCCCTCAGAGAGTCATCAACGCTAATAGCTTTCCGGGGAGTAGCGCACTTCACCACCACACCATCCGGGCTCTTCGTTTTCACTGTCTCTCGGCTAGTTCTATTGGTCTTTTGCCGCTTTGGGCTCCCCAGATCAATCCCGTTGACGGGTGATTGCTGATGGCAAAAGATCGATAGAACTAGCTGAGAGACAGGCAAAACGAAGGACCCGGATGGTGTGGTGAACGCGTTACTCCCCGGAAAGGTTAATAATTAATTAACTACATTAATGGGTAATGGGTTTTTTTCATACGCAGATCGAAGAGTTTTGTGTTGGCAGCGTTTCTTGGAGTGAGCAGACCCTCTAGGCTATTGGAATACGATATATTTGGCGCAATTGAATTCTGTAATCGTAAAAGCAAAAATTTGGCGGTCTGCTTTGAAATGGTGTAGTTAGCTTATCAATGAAAGAAGGTCAATTGATTATTCATACCAAGATTAACTGAAGTCGCTCAAGTTTCCCAAAAAAAAATGAAGTCCCAATTCCTTCAACGTTAGTTGCCAGAGCGAAAAAATAAAAGTGTGAATAGATTTTATAGGCCCGCAGAAAAGAGTGAACTGGTCTGTCAAACAGTATTTTTTAAATGCACTACTACTGCCTGACAATGACGAGCACCTTCACCTGAGCTTCGTGGTACTGGACGCGAAGCAATGCCATCAAGGTCGCAAATATAAAGCGCACACGAGAAAACACAAAATTAATAAAAGTATTTGAAGTGCAATAAATCGAATGCAAAGGATCGACGCGTCTATTTAAGTCGGGGATGTTAAAGAAGGAGAGATCGGGAACGGAGTGGTTATCCACCGAAGCAGGTATCCAGCTTTCCACCACTATTTATTCTGATAGGAACATCTTCGACGGATATAATGACATCGTTTACGTTTGTTCGTGCCGTTTTGTAAGAGGAGATTTGTCATAGAAATATGGTCGGTATTATAGCTTTTTGAGAACTTTTTAATGACCTGTTCTAGGCATAATAGTAACGATTTTGCATGCTAGCAGAGGATTGGAAAAAACAGCAGCTGATCGAAACGACATAGAGCGCAGAGTTTGAAATGGCGCAGTTTCTGCAGAGATTTGATTTCGGCTTTAGCTTTAATGTTAGGTGAAGAAGCGAGAGAATTTCGTTTACTCCTTCCGCAATAGAGTAAGGCTGTTTTCAATGCATGGAAGAAAACGTGTCTTACGACCAATAGTGACATCCTCGCACACCGTTGAGAGAATGTTCGTTCTGTATTGCTGTAGTGTGGTGGATTTTCTGTTCATCCACGTTATTTACTCGTTTGAAAACGTCGACTGGATGTTGATCACGTTGAGGAAAGTGTGCTCAAACCATCTGCTAAGCATCTTCGATTCTAGCAATGAATCCAACCCAAAGGCTCCTCCATTATTCAGAGCTTATCTACTACTCCATTTCTCATTCATCTGGAATTTCAAATTTCACTATGTTTTCCTCATGGATCAGGGCAGCTTCGAAACCACTTCCTAGAAACATCGTCTTTCGAGATGATAAGGATACAAAGCATTCGACCCAAAAGGCAGCTGATGGAGAATGAAATAGAACACTGTGGTTCAACTTGATTGATTGGGTTTGGTTCAAACGTTGTATTGTGGCACTTTTTTAAAGGTGTAACAGCTTCTTAGCTTTTTCGTCATTGCTTTACGTAGTTTTCGATAGAAGATTTTAATGCGTCCATTTGATCCCAATAACCGGAATTGTTTATGCAATTATTAGACGAGATAAAAACGCAGAATAATAGCAATGTGTTATTTCACATGAACATTTTACTGTCGAGGCTCCTAGAATAATATCGGAGACTGCATCGAATATGGCCATCATCGGGGGTCTTCGAATGAAATGAATCCATTCGATGGCTAAAGCAGAGTACACGATTATCATTACTGTAATGTTGCGGTCGTGAGAAATGAAACGGTGTGAAATTTTTAATGTTCCATTACCAATAATTTGAATCAATTTTAAAGGTTCGCCTCAATTCCATAGCAGTGTGACGAAGAAATCAAACTGTTGAGAAGATGATAATCGTATTCTCACGTAGTGCTGTTGGAATCTACTTACATGAATAATCGGACGGCCCGTCCTCACTGGTTGTCCACGTTCCAACATATTTTCCATTTCTCGAAGTTTTGCTGGTTAAGCCATTGTGTTTCCCTGTAGTCCCAAGGTCGGCCTGGTCAAAGTCTGCTCCAAGTCGTCATCGCCACCGGCCCTTGTGGAACAAAGGGAGATCTGCCACTATGCAATTAGCTTGATACGAGGACGGTGGTGGATCCTGGTGTTGGTTTGTTTTAGCTGGGTTTCTTGATGAAAATGCTGGCATTCTTTTCAGCTTGGAACGTTCTCCTGGGAGGATGAATTCCCCGCCCTACATCGCAGTCTAACACCCAGGAACACCTTCTATCCACGATGAGGTGGAAAGCCATTAGGTGGAGTACTGTTCGAACAAAATCAAATGAGTCACAGTAGGATAAATAATGTGCAAACGAGTTCAACGCTAACGGTGTTAGGAGGTTGATCGTAGAGCACGAAAATAAAGGAGAAATGTACGGTTTGTCGATTGCGCAAACGAACGACTTTCTTAAAACAGTGTCTCAGCTGTTCAGTCTTTAGATAATCTGGAAAATATTTTGCACAAATTAGAGGATTAGCCATGGGAGAGCGTTGAGCACCAAGCCTTGCCATAGTTTTCATGTCCAAGGTGGAAACTCCAGTTCTCGATCACCGACCCTTACTCTGCTGTCGATACATAGACGACTGCTTCATCGTCGGTGCCACGGAAGAACAGATGGATAAGTGTTTTGAATTGTTAAACCGACGGTCAGACTATACAAAATTTACAAAGGAAAACCAACCGAAAACTGGCTTGCATTCTTAAACATCCAAATAAGGCTCTCAGGAAGTGGCTGTGTAACAAAATGGTATCGTAAGCCAAGTAATAAAAATATACGAGTTCACCACCTCTCCTCTCATCATTCATATATGAAAAATCACTTATCAAAAACATGTACCGTACGGCTAAAAATGTGTGCAAAGGAGAAGAGGAAAGGGAGGAATCGCTAGACCTGGCAAGGAAATTAGCCATTTCCAATGGCTACGAAGTAGAAGCCATTCGGATTAGACAAAAACGCAAGGTATTTCCCCAAAATAATGTTTCGGACGAAAGCAAGATCCCTTTTAAGCTGCCGTTCATGTCAAACGAAATAAGTAACGCTATTGAGAGGTGCCTAAGAAAAAGTGGTGTTGAAAATTGTGTGGCGGTTTTTGACCTCCCACCCAATGCCTTACGCCCTCAGTTAATTTGAAACTGCCTCAACTGAAACTGTATCATTTGTGTTAACGGGAGAGACGAGGATAGCATGAGTTCACTCACACACGATATGCTTGATCTCGTGTAAGGAATGTGATGAGCAAAACATTGGGGAGACAGGCAGATCACTTCCTCTCCGCATAAAGGAGCGTCTGGAAGGAAAAGTTAACATTGGGTAAAGCACTCCTCTAGGTACACATAGGGCACAAAAGCACAATGGCGATGATTTCGAAGTGACTGGCCGGGCCGGATCCTAGCGCAGGTATCAACACCATAAACGAGTATTATTCTAGAGGCGTTTTGGATTAATTTCAAAAACCCAAAGATCAACCGAAAAGACAAATGCCTCACTATCACACGTGACTTGGCGCCTTATTTCAAAATGGTATTTTGACCATGGGGTCTCGCTTGCCGTCCAAGTGAACGATATGCGGGCGGTCCAAATCGTAATAGCACGGTGGGTGGCCTTTCTGATCAATATGGCGTTTATCTGAAAGTTTGACCTCTACTAACACTATGAGGCTTTGAGGAAAGCAAGATCGTCGAAGCTTCAGCCATCGACAAACAATACCAACAGCAACAAGGAGAACATGTGCCAATCTCTCACCGCCTCAAAGCGGGTCGTACTCCCGGCGTCGAGAAGAGTTCGGTATCGACTCCACTCCTACGTATTCCGTTCATGCTTATATACATGCGTCGTAATCAATCGCCGTATTAGTAACGGGTTCAATTTTGCTATCTAAGACGTGAAATTTCTACAGTTTTAGGTAAGTGACATGTCTCACCACTCTCGCATAAAGAATTAACAGACGAAGTGGTTTATTTTTAAAAATAAACGCTCATTGCATGCGTACACACGTGTTGGGTATATATTTGTATAATAGAAATCTTAAGTAGGGAGGAACTGTAGTGCTGGGAAGGTTACGGTGATCCGTAAGTGCAACCTCGGTGTAGCTCACCATTTACAAAATCAAAATAGCCTCTTGCGATGAGACTCAATGCAACAACCGCTGTATCCAGAAGAGTATTAGGGACGGTGATACACGACTTTTACTTCAACACATTTGACCGTCGAGTTCTTCTTTATTCACGTCATATCAGGAAGACAGATATGCCATCCAGCAATCTTCCGTTCCGAGACTCGGCGTGTTATATAAATGGTAAAAATTTGCACAAGATATCATTTGAATGATGCTGAAATCCATGCAAAATTCATTCGTAGGCACGTTTTTCTCTGCTACTCACCACTTGTTCAAATGAACTTTTTAGATTTTAACATGCCTAATGATTGTCTCTATTCGAAGAACAGTGTAAGAGACCGTTTAACTTCTCGTTATCAGATTATTTTTGCTAGCTCATCTTCTTTCCATGCACTTTTAGATCGTCGTTCCAATATCGTCATCATTGGAGCTATCTAGCATTTATGGGTATTAGTTAGATCTGCCTTTTTATGATTAGGTCGCAAATGGTCGCAATGGACGACTATCAAGACCATGCTGTTGCTCATGAATAGTGACACCCATGATATCGGAAACTACCGACGAATCTATTTGTTCTCTGTCGTATAAAATAAACTCTTCACACGAGTCGTGTTAAGCAGGATTGACAGAACACTGGACGACGAATGCAATGTGAGCGAGTTGGGTCTCAAAATGGATTCAGTAAGATAGACCACATACAAACGTTAACAAGTCTCACTGACGTTTCACGAAACAGTAGGAAGCTTATCTCCTCTCGCTTTCATATACTTAAATAAGGACATCGACGTATAATGTTTCAGCATTCTTTATTGCTACTTGCTTTTCATAGCATGCTGTCATGTGGAGTTTAATCATACGAATGCTGAAATATGAGCGAAACTCGTTATCTCAACTGCGCTTGAATTACGAGATAAGGCTGGTGTAGAGGAAAACACGTGAGTCTACTGAAAGGATAATAACCGATTCGAAGCACATTTGTGGCTTTAAGTTTTGCTCATGTCTCAGTATCCTTATGGTTGATTTCCGCTTATTTGAGACAGGTGTGGTCATGGAAGCTCTGCACAGTGCGGGTGTCCCGCTCAGTGTACAAACGTTCTTCATGAGCCATATAAAAATTTCACCACAAAAATTTCACCATTCTGCAACGATATTGACATCGGTGTAAAAGGAAATATTAGGCAAGACGATCTCCCCAAAATTACTTACCGTCACTATGGAGAACGTTGTGTGAACACTGGAATGGGACAATATGGGAGTGAAAACCGATGGTCCGTACTTACACCGTATTCCTCTTGTTGATGAGATTGTCATATGTTAACCGACTTCTACAATAATTTTAGAAAAAAAGATCTTCGTTTTGACTTCAGTGAGGTTATATTCGCGAGAATTGAATTGTTTGTGATATCCGATGGCTGTAGTCGAAATCACAATACAGCAATCACATCAACTTAACTGGGTTCGTTGCCGATTTGGACTCACTAGATCAATCCCCTTGACGGGTGGTTGCTGATGGCAGAGATCTACAGATCTAGCTGAGACACAGGCGAAACGAAGGATTCGCATGGTGTAGTGGTGAACACGTTACTCCCCGGAAAGGATAATAGCGCGTTCGTTCTCCACCGCAAACACCTGTGGTCAGGAGTTTTACTTATATGTCAGCACCGTTAAAAGTTATGTTTCGCAATATACCCTGCCATTAAAAACAGTAGGCAGTAAGTAAAACGGTTAAGGTTGTTTGTTTTGTTGGTGACAATCTATCTTGTAGCAATCAGATTAATACTGCAAAAGGCAAGGTGCCTTTTCAATTTCAACTTCCACTGAGCTTCGGCACGAATTATCAGTGTTCTGGTTTATTGATAACTTTGTGCGAGGCCGCCATAAAATTTATGGCTGCAGTAGGTGCTTTTTAGTACCTGTTGTTGACTTCTGAACACTGTTGATGCCACGTGGGACTCAGAGAGACTTGCATGCATCACAATACTATCTTTCATTCTTCAGTAATTATAGTTTACGAAGAGAAAGTTATTCATCAGATCAGGATGGCAACCAGCTTAAACAAAAGGGTTGATTTAAGTAACATAAAATGAAGCCAGTTTTTGAGCAACTTTTTTTGAGTGACAAATGAATTGGTAGAACGCAGACAGAGTTACGACACACAGGTGCACGTGAGTGCTCATGTGCATGCGTATTGCGTGTTTATGTAATTGTCTGTGTGCGTGCGTGTGTGTGTGTGTGTGTGTGTGTGTGTGTGTGTGTGTGTGTGTGTGTGTGTGTGTGTGTGTGTGTGGGCGCGTGCATGTATGCGTATGTGTGTGTACGTGATTTTGTTTGCGTGCGAAAATATACAAAACACTGATTGTTCTATGGAGAGATAGGAAATTATCTCATTTAACGTAATTTTATGGGATCCGCACAGCAGGTGTCAAAGACGAGTCGTGTGTGTAAAATAAAGAAACACAAGTCTTCAATTTTACCGTCATGGTCATACACTCGAATATGTTAAGTGCAGTAGCATTCTGTGTGGTTTATTGAACTTCATGACAATAAGCAAGTGGTGTATTTGAGGTTGAAGAAAAAAGGGTATTTTCCCAATAGCCTGATAATTTTTTTTGTTATTTTACATTTTTATTTTTCCTGTTTTTCCATGACTCATTTTCACATCTACTGCACGGTAGCATTATTACTTTCAACCATTCATCGTCCACGAAGGTCTTCGGACATTTCGCGTGTTATTTCCGTTGCTGCTTTGGGCTTTATTCCACGATTTTGGAGATAGTTGGGCTAGCGCGTTCCCACGTGGATTGGGAGAGGCGGTTGGTGGTAGGGGGAGAAGTGAGCGAACTGGCGCCTTTGCTTCCTGATCGCCTGATCGACTGCTTCACTAATCACTGCGCTACCACCTCCCACCGCCCACTATAATTCTATTATTATCGCGTATTACAACCACAACGCTGCTGAGATATTTACAAAACTCCGGACCGCATGTATCTGCGGTGGAAAACGAACACGCTATTACCTTTTCCGGGGACTAACGCCTTCACCACCACACCATGCTGCTACTTCGTGTCGCCTGTCTCTCAGTTAGTTAGATAGGACACCTGCGGTCTGATGTTTTACAAACATCTCAGCATCGTTGTGATTGTATTTCGCACAATACCATGAGTGAAAATTTGTATTAGGCAGCAAATAAAAAGTAAGCGTTTTGATATCGCGTATTAATTCGGCCGAATCATAGCTATACCAATTGTTTTAATAGACTATGTGCAACTGACTTTCTATAAAGCTAATTTAAGCGTTCGGCGATTTCTCTGGACAGACGCATCTCCATCCAACACTGCGCTATTCCTACATGCCATTTGCGTTTAAGCCTCGCGGGAAATTCTCGAACAGACATGTCTACTTCTCACCATAATTTCAATGCATCTCCAACACTTCCATCCACACATTTTTCCGAAAAATCTTAAAGCAACATGAATTGCTCTCATCGAGAGTTTTAAACGTAAGTAGACTGCCGCGAGTGATCAATGGCCATGGCTGAGCCCGTCACTATCACTGAACACCTGGCTCTGCCATGTTTCGTGCAACCTCGCATCCGCGTTGCAAACGTCAGCCGAACTCGAACCGTTTTGTGTACTGAACTACTCGTGTTCTATATTAATTCTTATTATATGCTTAGAACCACACTGGAGTTATTACCTTCCTAATCCAATACTGGATCGCATGGCAAAGTTTCGCCATCTTATTTTACGCTGCTAGAGGTGCTGTTGCATATTGAGATCTAGTCACGAGATTATAGTGATTTAGCTTGCTTTGCAGAAAAAGCCCTCAGTCTTACTGTGTGACCATAGTAAGCTTCATCGCAGTTGTCATCTCAAATGAAACAATGAGAGGGTTCGGTTTCGTCGTTGGTATGTTTGCACAGGTCCACTTTATTTTCTGCAACATTTACAATAATCTCTCCAAGACATATCTTTCAAGGAAACCTATGTAAATGAATTCTTTTCTCTTTCCAATTTTACGTTTTACTATGTAGAGATGAAATATTCCTCTACATTCGTTGAAAAAAATTTTCTTACCCTAATTGGATATGCAAATATAAGGAAGTCCAGCAAGTTGCCCTCAACTTCAGTGCTTTGCATTTTCTTTCCTGAGTTTTGCAGCAAACGCTCCGTGCCTAACGAAAAAAACAATAAAGCCTGGTTAAAAGTTACACTTTAGTTTATTAGTGATGTGACGACGCTACAGTAACCAGCATGTGCTCTAGAAATACGGAACATTTCATCTACTCCAGTTGTCGCAATCTACGTGGTGGAATCGAATCGTTACGCGGAGCAGTTGTACGAGGACTTGCTGTACTATTACAACAAAAACGTTCGACCGGTGAAGAATGCGAGTGAGAGTATAAAAGTGAAATTCGGCGCTTCACTCATTCGCATTATTGACGTGGTGGGTTCGTGTCTCGAAACTATCACAAAAACCGCGTTACGATATAGAACACTAGAAAAGCCAAGGGGTCTACAGCCTTCTTATCTTTCGACATTGCTCTCCGACTCTTTGACTGTACCGGATGAATCTTGCTTCTGTCTTCTCGTGAATAGGATTTCAAACTCATGTTACAAACATAAGTACATACATACATACATACATACATACATACATACATACATACATACATACATACATACATACATACATACATACATACATACGTACATACATACGTACACACATACATACGTACATACATACATACATACGTACATACATACATACAAACATACATACATACATACGTACATACATACATACATACATGCATACATACATACATACGTACATACATACATACATACAAACATACATACATACATACATACATACATACATACATACATGCATACGTACATACATACATACGTACATACATACATGCATACATACACACATACATACATACATACATACATATATACATACATACATACATACATACGTACATACATACGTACACACATACATACGTACATACATACATACATACGTACATACATACATACATACAAACATACATACATACATACGTACATACATACATACATACATGCATACATACATACGTACATACATACATACATACAAACATACATACATACATACATACATACATACATACATACATGCATACGTACATACATACATACGTACATACATACATGCATACATACACACATACATACATACATACATACATATATACATACATGCATACATACATACATACACACATACATGCATACGTACATACATACATACGTGCATATATACACACACACATACAAAGGAAGAGAGAAAAAGAGACCAACGATAGTTACACCATTAATAACTCATAGTGCATGCGAAATCTAATCGAATGAAAGCGATTCCACCATTTATTACTACCTAGTTTGCTTGTGTTTTGCAGAGTTCTCCGAATTTTTAAACGCATTTTAGCTTACGTACACATTTTTCACTGAATATCTGAGAAAACGTGAACTGTCGCTCATATCTCCACGACATATTTCTTTTCTTAAGTGGAGAGCATTTATAATATCACACTTCACATGTTTACGAGGGATGGTGTAGGTTATCTTAACCGGTCTGCTCCTTCATGCTTCACTTCTTCAGGTGAAAGAGCCCAGATATCTATCTAGTAGCATATGTTTTTCCATGGCATCAACCTTCTCGTCCAGAAAAGCGTTATTTGTAGCAGTCTTTTCCAAGAAGTCACACGAAAACTAATGAAGTTCCGACGTGTCAGTACTGCGATCACTGCAGACATGCGAATAAAGATTTACCTGTCCCATCTATTCGGATCAACGTCGACAGTATTGCTTAAGCTCTCCCTGCATCCCTGACTATACCTTTTTCCCTAGTTCAACTCACATATGTAAACAAGGTTTTCCGCCTTGAGTAATTCTATTTCTATTAACATTGCACACGACACCAAGTGATTGTTTTTATTGATGCTCTTTAATAGTTACTGATTACAGCAGTTTTTAGTCAATTAAGCCTTTCGAACTCTATTGGAAGATGAAAAAATTGGGTAGGCCAATATAGGAGGTCGAGCCAATGAATCTATTTATCAAACGGGTGGCAGAGTGGCGATTTAGTTTCCATTTAATTGCTTGTTTCTGCGAATCGATTTCACATATCAAATTGATCCCAGCACATTTTTCATTCGAAGCAGATAATCGTGCTATGGCAGCAGATATTTTTTCAAGTATTTAATAGAAATGTCTCCTGAAAAACTTCACACTAACAGGTAATTATTATTGAATTTACACTTTCAACTTCGTTATTGCACCTGCATAAAAGACTATGGTCGACTAGTTATTTGTTGAATTATATTCTGCTTCCAGTCATTTCGTTTTCTCTTTTTCCTCCTTATTCATGTTAGTGTCTTGTACATAGTCGTTTCTGATACTCTAAGATGGTAGGGCGCATCACATGATCATAAACTTCTGTTTCCTGCTGGATCCATCAGGACTGACACCATCCTTTGTAGAATTCCCAGAGTGCTTTAAATACATATTTAGACGTCTCATCTTTAGAGATTGTATTAGCCACAGCACGTTTCCAATTTCATCGATATTTTTTTGGTATTTAACCTAATTTGGCACGCTTTCTAAGAAATCCTAGCATAAGCGTGCTAGAGAGTCCTCATATGGAATTTACGAGCACTATTGAACCTCACCGATTGAGAGCAGATTTCTAGCCTTTCAACTATATTTATTTGTTTCAGCACAATAACAAAAAGCTTGGAATAGACACGGTACATCCCTTAAGCAAAGACAACTCGTTATAAGATTTAAAAATCAGTTTTGTAATGTAGCAGGTAAGCAAGTAACGTAGTTAACAATCCAAGTAGGCTGGCCTAATACATCTTTCTTTCTATAGCTTCGTTATAAACGTCATGACGTCATAAATTTTTTGTTCATAAAATGCATCACCTTCCATCCCACTAGGTTGCTTTACAACTCGTAGAACTCAGTCGTTAACACCTGCTGACTAGTACTTTATGCCTGACTATCAGTGCGAGGTGGGTACCACGATGGGAAAAGTAGTAGATTTGAGAAGGTAAACGGACGACCATGTGTTCGCTCCTGTTTCGCTTCATTATGTGTTCGGTGCTCTAATTTATTCCAAAAAATATTCTTTCCTTTTTGCTCATATGTGGTGTTAAAACACTCATCACTCCGCTTTTTGGCTGACAGGGATGGATGACGATTTCGCTAGGACTCCCTAATTGTGGGTTAAAATCATATCCTGAAGTTGGAAACTGTGCACCGTGACAATTAGTCGAGCTAGCCTCCTGATGAATACTCGCTGTAGGTTCATGAGACTTTTGGGTTCAGTGCTGTGTAATATTTCAAAGCACAGAACATTTGAGAACATTTGAGATAACATATCTAGCAATCAAGAAGGTAAGAAGCAACGACTTTAGAACTACGTGGAAATGGCCATATACTGTGTACAGAAAACAGATGTTATTGTCACCTGTATCACCTGTAGTCCCGTTGATCGTCGAGTGACTCGAGCAAGTAAATCTTCCATTTTTCCCTGTCGCGTGAAAGGGTAGCCCAGTGGGTTCAGTTTACTCTAGGGGTTCATCGAGCATCATATCTTTCTTCAAGGCTTTTCGTGAAGAACTCTGACCACCGGGTCGGTGGTTCTCCTGCTGTCCATTTGACATCCTGAGGAATCCAGTCACTAACGGCTCCTGTCCATCGGATGTCATTCATACGCTTTACGTGTCTGGCCCACCTTATCTTCGACTGTTTGGCGTACAGAATGGCATCTTTGATTTTTTATCGAAGCTTCGGAACCCATCCTTTACTTGTGAAGAACGGGATAATCCTAGCATCGTCCTTTTGACTGCGCGCCCGATAAAGATGAGTGGCCTTTCAACATGCTTACGCAGCAACCAGGTTTCTGACACATACGCTAAGGCAGGAAGAACCCTTGAGTCGAAAAGCTGGGCATGGAGTCGGGTATTCTTTGTCCTCTTCACCACATTTCCGTTGCACTTGAAAGCTCCCCAGGCCGCTCGTTTCCTTCTGCTCAACTCTGGAGCTAAGTCGTTCATTATATTGATTTCTCGACCTAGATAGATATAACTGGAGTATTCGGAGATATTCGTTCTCTTGAACGTGAATAGGGCATGTGAAACCAATCCGTTCTTCATGAACATCGTTTTAGTGAGATTTACTCCAAGACCATTCATTTCACAGGCTTTATGAAAGCCTCCCAGCATTCGTTTCGCTTGGCTAACGTTTGGTGTTATAAGGACGTTGTCATCAGTAAAGCGAAGATGATGTGACTGCCGACCGTTCACCCCCATGTTACCTCATTCCGATGTTCACATGACGTTCTGGAGGGTGGCGGTGAATAATTTTGGCGAGTTGGTATCGTCTTGTTTAACTATTCTTTTGACGTCAACGTGAACATCGTTCAAGAATGGTGATATCTCGGTTGCGAAAATTTTGGACAACTTACGAAGAACCTCTATGTACTGACTAGGGACTCCTTGACTATCAAGGGCTTCCATAACTACTTCTATCTCAATTGAATCAAAGGCCTTCTGTAAATCGGTGAAAGTGAGACAGAGCGGTCTTTTGTTTTCTAGTGATACTTCAATAAGCCTTGTTATCGTGTGAATGTGGTCCATCGTACTGAAACCGTTTCGAAACCCTACTTGCTCACATGGCCACCCTTCAACCAGTGTTCTGTCAATACTGCTTAGGATGACTCGAGTGAAAAGTTTGTAGACGACAGACAGCAAGCAGATTGGGTAATAGTTGCCGATATCGTGCAGGTCATCATTCTTGAACAGAAGCACGGTCTTGCTGGTCTTCACTGAGTAAGGACCTTGCATTCAGTCATAGGTTTTCTCCATTGCCTTTCTGAACGCCGAAGTGCAATTATTTTGGTCTTGTAATTGTAATTTATCAACGTGTGAAGAGCCGAGCAGTTCGTTTACGAGGACTGGCGGGTGGTTTTTCAGGTGTTCTGATCTTATCCTGTCCGGACCTGGTGTTGTTCGATTTTTCACCGAGAAATGACATGGCGAATTTCGGGAGTACCGGTGGTGCAATATGTGCATCCTATTTTTTTTTCATATGACTGAAGGTGAACATGGCTATCGAAAAGATCCGAGTTGGATTAGTGAATGATTTTCTCTATTGCCTTTCTGGACGTAACTGGACTGTTCCTTCTAGGCGTCGGAGTGCAATCGTCTTGGTCTTGTGATTGGTGAAGCTTCAGTGGACTTTGCGAATGCTTTTCACAGCCTCTGCAGCTTCGACCGTTACTGCTGCTCTTCTCTTTTTAAGGTCTTCTTTTGTCGCGTGTCTGCATTATTTTGCAAGTGCGTGGTTGTCTACAACTCGTGCGATTTCATGCTGGCGTATCAGCTCGAGTGATTCAGAAGACAGACGTCTCTTAGTGTCTTTCGAACTCCGAGCTTTCATAGCGCTAACGCTAAGATGTTGAATGAGCCGATCGTATTCTTCGCCTATGTTATCGACAACGGCATCTTCCCAACAGCAGCCTAATGATTTGAATAAGACCCAGTTTACGTTGGTTTTGCGACTTTGGTTTTTGAGTAACTCCCACTACCGACTTTCTATTAACCTCGGCATTGATCAAGTAATTCTTCGTATTTTTGTTGAGCAAACGCGAGTTGTTATTATCCTTTATTCACGAATAAGCTGACATTTCGGCGGGTTTCGCCTTCCTCAGGGCCGCTTTCTAAGAGGTTTCCACTAAGTATGTCACGTAGAGACCTCTCAATAAAAATACGAAGAATTATTCGGTTCTTGAATTTGAATTTTTTTTTGAATTTCTTTTTTCCTTTCGCCATAACTAGAATCTTGCACGAAGGATACGGTGATCTGATCTCGTGTAGAAATTTGAGACAACAGCAACATCGGCTAGACAAAACCTTCTATTTGCCACGATATGGTCTATTTCGTTATAGTATTCTCCATTGGGATACTCCCACGTCTAGCGTTGAGGGTGGGGCTTCTGGAATTGCGAGTTATCATGGATGGTCCTGATCGCCATGATAAACTCAGATAGCCGCTTGCCCTGTTCGTTCCATTCTAATCCGTGGATCTCAAGGTGACGTTCTTCAGACGTTCTTCTTGGTCCTATCTTAGCGTTGAAATCTCCAATAATTATCTTGAAGAATGTATGGTCTTCTCTGTAGAACCTCTCCAAGTCCATATAGAACGTTTCGACTTTCTTTCTATCATGGTTTGATGACAGCACGTAAACGACGAAGATTGTCAAAGCCGGTATTGATCCACATCTTTTTAATCGTAAACGTCTGATTCGGGTTGTAAGCCTTTCGAATGAATCGATGTTCATGGACAAACTCCTCTTGAGAGAACGCCGATGCCGCCGACTCCTCTATTGTCGCATGTTATGAGGAACAGTTCTTCTTCGGTGTCATAGACGGTTTTGAATGGGTGGCGTCGTCTCGTCTCGGTCAGGCCGATGACGCCGTACCTCATCCTTTTTGCTTGCACGAGCAAGTCTTCTATCGAGGACTCGGATGTAAGTGTACGTGCATTGTAGGTAGAGATTGTCACCATAGTTCTTTACAATCCAGACAGCATCTATTGGAGTCCTGAGATTTTAGCAGCCTCTCCGTATTCGTCCTACCCAATGCTGCAGAAACGAGGGCTCTTTCCGGGGTCAGAGAAATTAGGCCCGTTTTTTAAACTGTGTTTAGTATTTTTATGCCCACGTATAGGTTACTGGGCTCTGAGCGTGGAGCTGGGTGTACTCACGGTTAGCTTGCCAGGCTCTCCCAAAGTGGACATGGAGGTTATTTGTTGGAGGAGACTCCTAACCGCCTTCCATATACTTCCCAGTCACTTGATTGCAGACGTTTGACCGAATTGACTCGTAGAATGCAAGCCAAATAAGCGAGAACGCACCCACACACGCATGCATGAATACCCCTAGCAAATACAGAAAGTATGTGCGAAATCAGCGCAGCAGAAACAGGAAGTCCATGCCCTGGATCCACCTGCGTCTCAGAGAAGCAAAGCTCGCTTTCGGTCCTCGATTAACCCCCTATCCGCCACTTGGTAACGCGCCACATAGCCTCGCGTCTAGCCGGCTCGAGATCCCTCATATAATGGAGATCCATGCAGATGTTATCGTACTCACAATAAAGTCATGAAGTGTTTCTCAGCCGTTTGCAGCAGGTGCATAAGAGGGCGTTGCTAGCAAAAATATTTTCCTTTTTTTGCTAAGACGTTTTTATCCTACAATCAATGAGTAGCCTACCATCTTTTGCTGGAGCAAGCGTAAAGGTTATTTCTTGGTGCAACTCTTGGCTGCTGTTCTCTGTTATTTAATTACAGCCTCCTGGAAGAATCGGCTTTCACGGTGCATTGACACACTTGGGCGCGCACTCGCGCAGTATTCCTGAATGGTTACAAACATAGAAGCGTCACTCTAATGCACAGAGGAAAATCGTTTCCGTTGAATCCACCTGGTTTTACTTCTCAAGGCAGCCACTTATCGGTTTCAGTCCGTATTCATCACAGCATTCCCCATCTGAAGTTTTTCCACTTGGCATCACAACAGCTCAACTATGAATCACTGAATAGGAAGGATGCTTAGCAGAAACTTTTATGGCATTATAAAGGTAATCGAACATGCGTAGACGACGTTCCCAAATATTGGTGTGCAAATGCATTCCATTTTTGCGCTTTGTAAACAACTTTACATTATTTCTTTACAGACTGACAGTTGTGAAGGTGCTAAGGTATCATTGCATGCATTTAGTCGACCGTAGTTGTTGCCAAGCAGATGAAGACGCATTGCTAGAAACATGTTTTCTTGCTCAAACTGCTTTTTTTCTTATGGAGCAAACCATACTTGCACAATCGTCCTAAATATCCCCGTGTCTTACAGGTGATACATTCGCTTCTACAAATAAATTTTGCACTTCTGTAAAATGTTTTAATGTCGTATTCAATTAAACGGCGAACACATCTGGACAAGACCTTGCAGTTCTGAGTTCTCTGGTTGATGATGTAAGCTGTTTCTGCGATTTTTAAGATTAATGGCGGAGTAATAAAAGCTGCAATAAAAGTAGAACACACAGATAACATAAGTGAGAAGTTCACCGCTCGCTTGTAGCTGCTGGTATTTTCCATTCTGTAGAAGAAACTTACATAGAAATTCGTTTTCAGTTGTAGTCCCAGAAGTACTAGACGTAAAGGCTACTGAACTAATGTGGATCTTCCCACTGCTAACTCAACTTCTGAGGAGAGAGCAAGCATTTAGTAGTCAACATTGTGATTGATAAACGACTTACTGATCAATCGTGGAAAGAAGATTTTCTAAAAAGAGTTTAGTTGTGAACTTTGGCAATATAATTTCTTTCATTCCTCTTTTTGTACCAGAAAAGTACCCAATTGTTGGTAAAGACGGCTGTGTCAGCGTAGCAGACAGAATCTGTTTGCAAATCCCACTGGTTTACGACCCAAGCACTGATATGGATATCATATTTTCCCAAAAAGACATCTCCAAATCTTTGTAATGCACATTTAGGATGAAGTCAACCAAGTACTGACGACGAATTTATGGCTGGAAATGCAGTGGTTTGACTACAAACTCTCCTGGGATCCAACACGCTGGGGTGGAATAAAGAAGCTGCATATACCATCGGATCAGATTTGGATCCCGGACATACTTCTGTACAACAAGTGAATTTCTACTATCATCATCAGTGCAAAACAGAGGATTAAACAGAACTCCATGGTCGTGAGTGATCAGAAAATTTGTGAACATAACAAAATAGGGCATCAAATACATGGCACAAATGTAGCCAATAACACCTTGACATACCGTAGGGATAAGACTAGCTTAGATAATATCAGGATTTTTAGCTAACAGAAACAGTAATATTTTTGACTTTTCAACACACGATAGTGTAACAGTCTCATGTGAGACTGCAGCTGTGACAAGCACAAAGGGGCCACCTTTATGAGTCACACCAAAAAAAAATTTAGGGTGTATTTGCGTAGAAACAACTATGTAGAAAGCCATCATGTAAGATGAATACTCGCAGTATGAGTAGCCAGCTTTTTTCGCTTTCGAGAACAAGCCTCGTGTAAGGTCCGTATTATTGCTTGCAACCTCTAACTGACAGTACGCAGTGTGGCACCCTGTTGAGTGGTTGTTAACCTTTCATAAAGCATGAGATATCTGAAACTTTCTGAGAAAATCGTTTACAACTGAAGTAGCGTTCGTGGAAACACCTAAGCCTCTATGGGTTGGGATTCCCGGCTTTTCGTCTTTCTTGTCATTAGGACTTGAAACTGTCTGAGTTTTCTGCTCATCAGTGCTATAGGAAAATTTACATATGTAAAACCGTCTGTTGTAGTTGCTATGAACCACTTCTACTTGTAAATCAACAATCATGCCTATGTTATATCGTTTATAAAATTTCGAATTGAGGAAATTTAACTTCAGACGATTTTTAATTTATTCCCAGACTTTTGTATGACTTAACAAGGTACCAAGACTGTTCATTTGAAAATAATCGACTCCGTGAATTCTACAGCTGGTAACGAAAGTTGATGAGTGAGAGTTCATAGCTGAAAAATTTCGTAGCCGATGGTAATTGGAAATACCGTGGGAAAATGGCATGTCAATGACTGATATTGAGAACAGAAGATAACCTCGATGCAACCATATTTCAGTGCGGATGGGGAACCTCACATCACTATAATGAGCGATGCACTTGTCTACCACAACGGTCTTATAGTTTGGAAGCCACCGAGCATCTATAAATCATTTTGTCCTATAAATATCGAATACTTTCCTTACGATTCCCAGTCTTGTTCGCTCAAATTCGGTGGATGGAGTTACAACGGTTTTCTCCTTGATGTACGCCAGTTGCCGGTCCGTTTTTCTTCATAAATTCCTTTTCTTTCCATCGAACCACATACGATTGAATTTTATGAAATAAAAAAATAAATTTGTATCACCCTTTATTTACTACAAACATGATGTTTATGAAATTATTTTTTCTCTTCTACTTGCTGCACTGTGAAGAGAAGTTCATTTTTAGTCTGCCGACTCCCCCATTATAAATCGAGAAGACGAGAGTGGAAAAGAGTATCAGTACCTTGAAAAGGGCATGGATTTGTCCGGATTCTATCAGTAAGTTAAATATTTTGCACAAGCTAGTTTCCCACTAATTCCCAAGTACTATATGTATATCAGATTTTTTTTCACGCTGCGCTACCGCACTACACTTATAGTAGAAAAGTAGGTAGAAGCTCGCTTACATGACTGCTTACTCAACCTTTTTAAATTTACCAAGAGTGAAATAATTATCTACTATAGTTCAACTATAGAGATTATGTCGGAAGGTCGCTATTCGATCTTACATCTTGTTCACAACGAGTTTCAGAAGCCTTGAGTGGGACCTCATGTCTTTAACTTCTCAGCGCCACGAACAACTGTACCCAGGTTGTTGCGGACAAGACTTCTACATTGACGTCACGTTCGACATCGCTTTAAGAAGGAAAACTTTATTCTACACGGTCAACTTGGTTATTCCATGCATGCTTATAGGTCAGGCAACGTCTATCTTTTCAATAAGGATAGGCTCGATTTCAGAAAGCACGAAGACCCAACTTTTTCAAATGGTTTATTTACTGGCTTATGTTTCGTTCTTGCCCAGCAACAAATGTTATTGATCGAAATACAGTAGCTTTCTATATCGGAATTTACCTTCATATCAGCTGCGTTGCTGAAATGTTGACAACAGTTATAATAATAGCAATTAAAAAATAATAATATTGGGCGGGTAGCACAGTGCTAGTGAAACCCGTCACCACGACCATGGTGCTAGTTCTATCCCGCTGCTGTCCAATCAAGCCTGTCATACCTCCGGGGTCGAGAAATTGGTGCCGGACTTCTCTGAGAAAAAATTACTCGCTGCAATGCAATACATTTAGGAACTCTCCAGCCCGGCTATCTTAGAACTCCATAACTCCAGGGAGAACTGCTCGACCAGCATTCTATGACATTCAAGGTGAAATGAATATCTTCAAGCGTCAACCAAAGCCACACTTAAAAACTTGAAAGACCTTTGTGGACGATGGATCCTAGGAAAGGAATTGGATGTGGATCCGCACAGTAGATGTGAAAACGGGTCATATGAGATAAAATGAAAAATTATTTTCTCATTTGTTTATTTAACTAATTGCGTGATCTGAGAACACACACTATTCGACTGCGAATTCTAGCACTTATTCATTTCTTTCGTTGTCTAGCATCCATCATCCACGAATTCGTTTAGGTTTGTGCTTGGGTCTCCCACTGTTTGAGGATTTCATCCTCTTCGTGGATGTTGTTCAGTGCGGATCCAACTAAGTCTCCTTATAATCCTGGTATAGCGCTGGTAAAGCACTCTCAAGCCTCTTCCATTAAATCTTCATGGCAAACAGTCATTGCCAGTCGGAGAAAACTTTTCTCGGCTCGGCTTGGTACCAATATGCTGACTGCGCAAGAATTTAAAGATCGGTGAGCCCGAGGCGGAGTCGGATCCATTGTATTTGTGCTGCACAGCATTCCTAACTCCTGCGCTCCCTACACTCGTGAAACCGTTTACCACACTATAAGTGAAAAAAGTTTAAATTAGATTAAAAGCACTGTTTTTCCGTTGGAAGGCTTAGACTTGCTGATGCTACCACAGAGGAATAAAATTCACGTACAAACATTCTCTGTGCTCACAGAAAAAACTATTATCCTCCCTAAAGACACCTATGTTATGATAAAAATAACAGATCATAAACGATTGCAATAACAAAATTTTTGCAAATTGCCTTTGAAATTTCGTAATACGTGCTTACTCGGACAGTGCGCAGTCACGGTTGGGATGGCTTGCCAACAGTTTCCATCTGTTCACTTTGACTCGTTCATTGTGTTTATCGTCAGGAGGGCATAGGGCATGCTTTGTGGACTGCAGCATGTTTGGGATCTGCTTCTTATTTCTGAGCATGAGCCTTGTTGGGTGCGTCGCCGATATGAACAAGCCTACAACGTACTGTGCCTTCATAGCAGAGATTTGTCTATCCTAATGAGTTTCATTATCGGCTTCCATTCAACATAAAACGTGAAACGTTGGTTGTATAACGTTCGTCTGCACGCTTTTCAGCATATTCCTAAGAACCATTACAGTTCAATGTAGTCACACAAGATTTCTGAAAGAATTAAACTTGCTTCATTGGTTTAGCCTGATCTATAATTCTCAGATCTTGACGTGTGCCCTGCCCGCAGAATGAGCTCTATGAAAAGCTTCTGTAGAAGTATAGCTATAGTCTGTGTTACAGCTAAACTAAATACACTTAAACCCCCTTGTATTTCATATGAGTACTTAGCTATGCTGAAGCCGCGAATCGAAGTTCTTCATTTGAGCAAGATATGTTCGCCACAGTGTTCACGGTCTTAACTATTTTACCTAGTAAGTATTTCACATGTTTCCTTCAGGATCACCTTGATGCCAGTTATGGTTCGGACCTTTTTCATCTAAAGCGTGTTAGCTAATTATCTTCTGCACATTAAATTTCTTGACTGATTGATTGATCCTTGATTCTGATTTTTTGATTCTGATCTTGATTTTCTTGTCAGGGTAATTCAACAAAAATCTGGCAACTCTATAAGAGTTTTCCATTAGCGTGTTTAAGTCTATCAAGAAGTTTAATTCATTCAATGACTTGACGACAGTCAAAAATCGCCTTTGAAAAAAATGAAGAATCAACGCATGGCTGTTTATGGACTCGATCTCGACACTGAAATAAGAAATCCCAAGATTGAAAGAAAGAGTGAAGTGGATTATATCACAAGCACTGCCCAATTATTCCAGTTCAGCAACTGTATTATACTTAAGCCCGACGGTGTTTCCTTTCTTATCATTTTCACTCAGTGATTTTGAAAAACTGTTTCCTCGATGAATCCGACTTCTGCACATAAAGTCTTCATTATTTGACTGGCTTGTGAATACTTTAAGGAGATTGGATACAGGATAACGGTTATCTTGTCGTTCTACTGATGAGAAAGCTAATTTCTCAAATAATTGCCTATTTTAGCTATTCTGACGACCTTTGTATTCTACATTCCACCTATTGAACACAAAATGACCTTCTCAATTTCGATACTGGTATCGCTCACAGTTTTCTACCTGGTTTTGATCGAACTGATCCCACCTACGTCTCTTGTAATTCCCCTCATCGGTGGGTGGATTTCCCATTGCATCCCATAATTCTCGTTCCCAACCTTACATAATTTTCTAAATTTAGGCAGATACCTTCTGTTCACGATGTTTCTGGTCGCCATGTCGATTTTGCTATCAGTGCTCTCCCTAAATTACTACAGACGGTATGCATTTTGATAGCTTTGTTGAGCAGTACAGAAATGGATTTGTAAATTTTCTAGAGATGGATCTGCACATCCAATGCCTCACTGGATGCAAGCAGTGTTCATAGAAACTTTTCCAAAATACATTGGCATTAAAAAAGCGGAAGAGGATGAGGTTAGCGACCGCGGAAGCAGCACGTCGGGTATGTGAGTGTTGCAACTCATTCATGTTTTGAAATACAAGTTAATAAAAGGAATGTTAACCATGTCATGCTAAGCAGAAACGAGCATCAATGTCATCGGAAAGAACTCTGGGGAAGATTTGGGGTTGCCTATGCCAAATACGCCTCAATACGGTTAGGAGAATCTGGCACGCCACTCGTGACACAGTTTCCATGTAACAGCTATCACTGGCTACAATCCGGACACAAAACGAAATTAAAGGGCAATAACGCGAACAAAAGATGCTTATTTTATCTTTCGTGGAAACGAAGCCTGTTGAAAAATTCTAACGTGGGATAGGAACGAGTGAAGGCTACATGTGTTCCGAGAGTTCATGATTAATAAAACAACTGAAGTAAACGGTACACGTACGAGCTTCCTAAAGTTCCCAGCTATATTGAGATTCCTTAGCTGCTACACGGTACACATATGAATCATTCGATCATGCACAAATTTTCTTTTGACTCTGTCTTGTTTAAACTACCTCTCCATCTTTTTTATATCGCGGGATTTTACTGCGATCAAGAAAACATTAACTTGCCAACGGCTGATTGCCGCAAGTGATTGCACAAGTCCGCATTCTCTGCTAAACAAATTTTAAACCTGGGACTGGAATGTGATGGTAGGTCTCCACGGGATTGAAATCAAAATTTATATTCCCAAAACAACCAAAAGGAAAGTGATGATTTACTCGGAAGTGCAGAATGTAGCCTCTCCGTTCAGGTAGCTGCTCGCAATCATTCATTCTCATGAACAAAAATCAATTACATGAACCCTAAGTTCCGCAGCGGCGTTTTGAAAAGCTAAGTAACGTCTTTGTTGTAAGTTGGTAAAAAAGGAAACGACGCAATCTTTGTCACTTGGGACAAAATTTTGTTTTGATTGTTGTTTTCCTCAGTGTAGCCCATATCATTTGTCTCTGAAATCTTAGCTTACTCTCAACAAGGTGCTTTTTATAAATCGGTCAATTCCTTGACTCGTCTCGTCGTCCTTCTCCATACTTCTTAGCCGTTCCGCCCTCGATCGAAGATGGGCAAAAGCGAACCAGGGGAGGATTCAACAAGGTAAGTGAAGATTGTTTGGTATTTTTCAGTTATTATACTTGATACTTAGTACTTGAATGGCCCGTCCTCACTGGATGTGCGAGCTCCAGCATAATCTTCGTTTTCGGAGATTTGATGATTAAGCCATCGTGGTTCACTGAAATCCCGAGGTCAGCCTGGCCGAAACCTGCCCTAGGTCTTTACCATCACAGACAGTGGCAACCCTTGTGGATCATAGGGAGATTTACCACCATGCAACTTTGATGCCAAGACGCTTGTGGATCCTGGTAATGGTTTACTCTTAGCTAGGCTTCCTGATGGAAACGCCGGACTCCTTCTCAGCTTGGGAGACCCTGCCAGAGGATGAATCCCCAACTGTACATCGCAGCCCGACACCCAGAAACACCTCCCAGCCACGACGAGCCGGTAAACCGTTAGGAGGGCATTTATTATATGTATAAAAAACTTTCTTCGGCCATATAACCTGTTAATTCAACATTGCATTTGATGAATTCTTAAGTTTAAGATGAGACTGTCGCAGCTCGCCCATCTTCGAGGAATGCACCCCGATTTAATTAGAAGGATGATCGACAATGTTTCGTTTATTGCAGATCATTTCAAAGCGATGAAAAAGGAAGACAAGGTGTGTTGATTAAACTTGTGGCATTATGCCATGTTTCAAAAACATGCATGAAGGCTTTGTATAATTGGATACTCTTTTACTTACCTTGTATATGTTATATATATATATATATTGAAATTAATATACTTGGATACAGAGGATAATGGACAAGGGATAAAACTCTCAGCATTGATTAATCCGTGAGGGATGTGCCATGCATTCGACTTCGTTAACCACCATTGGAGGTGATTGAATGCATATCTGGTCTTTACAATGACTCGTGGTTGCCTAGCGATGTATCGAACCAGTGCTGCTATCCTCTCAGACAAGTCTGGTACCAATTTGCCGACTCCGGAGGAACGGAAGGCTTGGTGTGCCATGGGCACGGAGATTGATTCCACGTGTGTGTTGCGGGCCTCCTCCGACCGCTGCGCCACACGCGCTTTTTTATACATAGATAGCTCAGATATACTTAGTCATTGTTGCGCAACGTGAATGAAATTTCAGCTTCAGTTGTTCTTACACAACAGATTGCAGTTCGAAGTGCCTGTTGAGTCGTTTTCACAAACGTCAACACTTTCCATTAACTTCCATAGAAAACACAATACAATACAACAGTAGCTGACGTTTCGGCAGTATCGCCTTCTTCAGAGCCTGGAAGGGTATACTGATATACAATCTACTAGGCCATACTCTTCAATAACACTTACAAAAAAGCGAAAAACTTTATGGAAAAACTCTACATGATCAACAACTTCTCGATAAGACCCACCGCTTTTTCGTGACTTCCAATGAGGAAGTTTAGAACAGCTGATTATAGTCGCATGTGGTTGACGACTGCACCATCCCACATCAGAAATTGATGCGAACATGCGGGGTCAGGTCGGGTATGACCGCTGGGCATTCATCCCTGCTATTCACTGCAGGATTTTTGGCATTTATCCAAAAAGCCTCAAAAAGTCTCCGCGCTGGTGTTTTACTCTCCTGAGCAAGGATGTTGACCTTTACCTCAAAATCGTCTCCGCCGTGCCTTCGTATCCTATGCGTGCCTAGTGGAGTACTTTGTCTACTTACACTGGGTACTATACTTTGAAGAAGGCGATAATTCCGAAACGTCAGCTATTGTTGCATTATATTGTGTTTTTTTTATGGAAGTAAATGTATGCTGTTTAACAATCTCGCGATTGCTGAACAAGAAAACGACTCATTCATATTCCAATGACGAGGTTAATAGAAGGTGAATTCTGGGAGCTTTCCATTAAGATGTTAAAGAGTCCTATGAATTGCTAAGTCAAGAACTCAAAAAAAGCTTTGAATACTCGAAAGATGCAACGTTTTTAAAATATTAGTTACGTATGGGAACTACGGATCGCCAGTTGAACTATCAATCGAGTGTCCTCGATTGCTTGTACTCATTTATAGTGAACTTACGTTGCACGAATTCCTACAATAGAAAAAATGGCATGATCGATTTTCCACTTTAAAATACTCCAGCCAAAAATCGAAAGAACAGAATTTTTATTAGTATTTACTGCATTCACTTATATCAGTTTTTCTGTCGTTTATCGTTGTGTCAACTGTTACCGCATGCAGCAGCATTCCAGAACTCTGTCCATAGGCTTTATAGAAATTCTAAGTTTTCTTTATCATTTGTGATGATGCTGGATATCCTAGAATCAATCTCTTCATAGCACGATCAGTAGTGGCATCAAGAAAGCGAATGTGTTGTACCTGCTTGTTATCTCCTTTCACTAAGCGCTTTCTACATCAGCTTTTGATTAAATTTCCCAAAGCTTTAACTGATTCTCATTATTTTAACAGATTTGGAAGGTGTACATCTTTGTGTATGTGAAAAATAGAGAGAGAACCGTCTTTTACGGAGATCGAAAGGGACTCGGTTATTTGCCGACCAGGTAGTATATCGAATTCCGAAACAAAAGGCAATTAGAAGGACGGTTTTGTTGTTGTTGAGGTAGTAGGTAGACGCACCTACCAAAATATCAGAAAGGCAGTCGTGAATGACTCTATTGTCCTCTTAAATAAAACGAGTTTCCGAGTCTCTAGGTGTCTCCTGGCGTCCCTGCTGACGTTGAGAGTGTCCTTTATCAGCTCTGTGGATCGATCCAGTACCGTTGCTCTTTCTGCCTATATACCTTATATCACCAGTTTTCTGTAACGTTTCGGACGTACGTTTAAAAATTCTTTCGGTTCTTTCAGATCCACGCTAACATATCTGCTTGAGAGTTCATTCTTGGTGATTTTCAAACTGAAACTGTTTCTTGGTATTGTTGTGAAAGCAATGAGTAAATGTGTGGTACTCTTTCTTACTGTTGAGAATAACAACATTTTTTTTTGAAACTCCGAACGAAGAGGGTTTTAATAATTACTTTCTTAAAGCCGATGTTGAATGCCTTCAGTAATCCATTTCGTCTAGCTTACATTGCTACGCTTTCAGTGGAAGCTTCCTATGGTAGTCTGTGAACAGGGCAGGCATAAATCACGGTGAAATGTCTTCGATAATTTCCTATCCCAAAAATTCATAATAATTTTAGCATCCTTTATGTGCTAGTAACGTTCAAAGTTACTATAAATTAAGCTCCTTGAAGAACAAGGCTCTGAGGTCTTATTTTTATTCTTTCACAAACGATCACTTTCTGCCTTTCTTTCTCGTCAAGGCTAAACACATTTACAAGTATATTGCCCTGCTCTCTCAAGATCACTGTCGGAATACTGCTACTTGAACTGGTTGCGCTTACTCAGAAGTTTTCGATATGCGCAGTAACTTAGTCATTGTGAAAAGTTTGTAAATCGCACTGAATAAGCATACTGAACGGCGGTGACAATGATTTTTTCGGCTTTTCTCTTATGACAGGATATCGATCCTCCACTGGTCAGAGTTCCTTTACCTATGGAGATGTAGTGTCATTTTTGTTGCCAAAAGCATCCGTGTAGTTTGTGAATTTCAGCTCCAACTAAGGCGTCTCTATCGTTCCTTGTTTCTGTAGAAGTCCTTCTCTCCGCGATATCAATTGCAAGTCGTGCTTCACAAAAACGCTCCGAATTGTTCTTCCAAATCACAGATTTTGGAGTGGTCTGGAATGTGAAACTAGAACTATTACAGTACACATTCCCCATTATCACTTTTATACCGTGGGCGGCTTTGGTGATTCTGTCCTCACTGATTACAAGTCATAAAGAAATACTTCACTCTAACAATTTTCGATAATATTGATGGTAGTGCTCTAAGTAAACTCTTTTTGAGATTTTTTCATGACAACAATAATCAATATCTGATGCTAGTGTTAAAAATCTGGGTTGACCTAACGAAGTAAAGAGATTTCTTACTTGATACTTGAACGATCCGTCATCAATAGTTGTACGAGCCCCAGCATAGTCACCATTTTTCGGAGATTTGCTGTTTAAGCCATTGTGGTTCCGTGGAATCCCGAGGACATCCTGGCCGAAGTCTGCCCCAGGTCGTTACCACGACAAGCAATCGCTGTCCTTGTAGATCAGAGGGAGATTCACCACCATGCGACTTTGATACCAAGACGCTTGTGGACCCTGGTATTGGTTTACTCTTAGCTAAGCTTCCTGATGGAAACGCCGGACTTCTTCTCAGCTTGGGAGACCCTGCCGGGAGACGAGTCACTCCGCTGTACATCGCAGTCCGACACCCAGGAACACCTCCCAGCCACGACGAGGCGGTAAACCGTTGGGAGGTAAGAGATCATTCAAAAGTTGAGTCATCAGAAGGATGACTAACAAAGTCAAGTCGATGTGAATGTAGGGAGAGATTCTTTTCTTCATGATAACAAAGGACCTATTGTCTTACTGGCGCATTTCGGTGCTGTTCTGTATACTTAGTAGGGCGACCACTATAAAATATGTTGTAACACAAAACCCTGAGTCCTCGATAAAAAGGTCGATGTCTGATCATGGTGGGCCAATGTCACAGATTCTGAACGGAAACAGTTTCCGTTGAACCGTTAACCTGTTGTTTTGTCTCTATTCTAGTGACATGTTATGCTACATTTGATTGCCTGTCAGCGGTTGCTTTTGCATCCATTCTTGTTAACGGAATTCCTCAGTGCTGTGAATACTGAAGCTCTTCTATTGCAAGATAAGTTACTTATTTTTTTTTTATGTAATTTAAAGTTTGTTTGAAGGTAGAGGGTCTAGGGTGTCAAAGGGTAGTGGTCAAACCATGAGGAGCATGAAAAAGTTAGTCATCGTGCATTTAGTTTGCTACTAGGACTGCTATGATTGCTACCATTAGTTCACTCTTAGCTCTGCTTCCAGGTGAAAATTTTTACTGTTTTTCATGTTAAGAAACTTTGCTGTTGCGATCAGCTTCACTCTTTATAGGTTCTATTCCACATGTCTAATACGAAATCCCGAAATTGAAAGATTCCTTCTAAAAATAAAAATAATAAAGTATTGATCTCTTGGAAAGCACGTTAACTCCGATATTTACATGCGTTCATGTTTGACTTTTCAGATATCTTCCGACTGGTCATATGTAGCAAATGTTATCGACAGGTTGGTACTCATCGTATTCACCTTCGTTAACGTCGTCGGAACAGTTCTCATCATCCAAAATTCGCCTATGTTGTTTGATCAAACTGAGCCAATGAAAATTGTGAGTTCTTCACTTGTGTTCCCATCCTCTTACTCTATTCTTCTTAGTCAACTTGAGGGCACCTCATTGGAACATGTTGCATTTTTCTGTAAACATTTTTTTCTGCTCAAGCTGCAATACCAAACAAGGCGCTTCTATCATTTTTTAGCGTAAAAAGTTGTTCTCCATCTTTCATCGATTTTGCTAACGAACCTCTTTGTAATAAACTGGGCATATTTTTGAAATGAATTCCGTTTTCTACATCAAGCAAGTAGAACACTCTGAAGCAGAGGGATTCTTTCATTTCAGAAACTCAAAAGATCTGGCAGCCTTAGTCAGATTTGAAACTACACAAATTGCTCTTTCATAGTGTTTTTAAAGTAGTCTTCACTACTTAATAAGGAAATGTGCAGTTGAATGAATTATAATTTAGGGCTCTGCCAGCCGACCACTATCGGGTGACACATTCGAGAATGCATTTGACGCAAACTTCACTCAAGAAAGCTGGTGGAAAAATTCAGAAGGGCTTTAGTGTCGAGTACACTATTCTTTCGTAAAAGTAATCCTGACGCATTTTAGAAGATTTAAATCTTAACTAATGAATTCTAATGCCAAACACTTCCCGTCATCCATTCATGTGTGAAATGAGAGATGACACACAAAGCAGCAAATCAAGCTAATTATATATGCATATATATGTACGTACATGTATTTATGGATAATACACATGTATATGTATGTATATACCTATGTACATGTATGTATGTGTAATACATATGTATGTGTGTATATATATGTACATGTATATGTATGTACATGTATATGTATAACACACATGTATACGTATATATGTATATATATTATATATATACGTACGTAAATATATATATATATATATATACATATGATAACTAATGCAGGAGAAACAGTTGCAATGAAATAAGTACTGTTTTATTCCTCTCGACAAATCGTAATCTCTTCAGAAATTCTGGAAACAGAACACCCCTCGTTTGAATTTATCGTATGCCATGAACAGAGTACAACTACATGCAAATGAAACCTTCAATGAAAGAAAGAGAGCTACCAATCAAAAGTTATTGAAATAAAAAAAGTAAACGATAGGAATTGAGAGGGATCTACAGATACTCTCTCCACTGTTTTAGAATTTTAGGACGAAGAAGAAGAAAAACTTGTGTATTTTCACGCATTTGGAAAGCTGACCAACAAGGGCTTCTTTACAGATTTGCCTAACTGACAAAAGATTCATATGCAAACAGTTAAACACAGATTTGTCCGTCGGACGATCGACGGTAGTTATTAGAAAGAGGAACTTCACATTCAAAACCAAGGCGAAACTACAAATGTGAGCCAAGCAGGGCAATGCACGAGCTTTGTCAATGCAGATAAACATTTAACTTGCATCCATTTTCCACCATAAGCTGCAATACACTTTTAGAAGGAATGTTGTAAGTGACCGACTTTGGTTAGCCCATTTTTTTTTCGTGCTGTTTCCTTAACCATATGCTGTTGTTGGCACTCGTAGTTGCTGGATACGTTGAATTCACCTTCATCATGCTCAGTTGTATTTGAGTAATAAACTCCAATCAGTGCAATTCTCCGTTTGAGAACCTAATCATGTCACGTTAAAGCGATAAAGTAATGGTAACGGATTGATGGCTTACAGTTAATTATCTACAAAAAAAGATTGGTGGAACACCATGTGACGTTATATTCAGCTAGTGAAGAGTGCACACCAGTATGATTTAATTCTATTTGTTAAAAGTTTTTTAAATAGAGTTTTTATAATAGAAGTAACAAATTTAGCACTTTCCAACCTTTGTTTTACTGGCAGCATCCTTCCATTTCGAAGCGCTACCGCAGAAGCAGAGGATACATCTACTTAGCTCTACGAAACTGGTAAAAAAACTAGACCACAACCCAGTTCATGATGAACACATGGTGTGGAGAAGGAAAGGCCATCCCAAATTGACTACCAACTGAGAGTCGCATATTTAGTGAATACGAATAACGAAATGGGAGAAGAACTTGGTAGAAGACAACGAATTACATGAGCCACACTCGATCCTCTGACAGAGGCCAATGACCTGCTTACTGATTTACAATTAAGGGCTCAATTATTCAACAAAACAGTTTTTCGACTTTATGCTATGCAGCGGAATGATAGTATGGTGCCTCAGTCATATCGAAGAACTTTCCAAAACACGGGGAACACGTGTAACGTCTTCAGAAAGATTAATCGGCACGCTCAACGGCGAGTTGGTCTTTGTAGCTAGGATGATCGAGCAATATTCCACTTTCGAGATCCACTAGAACAATTTCCAGAAACTAAACATTAATGGATCGGTCACCTAGTAAAAAAAACAATAAGTCAACAAAACTAGCGCTAAATAAGATTCCAAAGGGTTAAAAATAATCACGAGTAAAATTGCCACAAAATGGGTCGATGCTTTCGTTAAACGCGTGAACCTATTGTGTACAAAACAGCTAAGGATCGCCGACGCAAATTCCCACTCTCCTTTAACTTCGACGTAAGGACATCTATAGGAAGAACATTTTCCATCTATGATCTGCATACATATGAAAATAACCGCCTCAACTGATTCTGCGAGGTTCAACTGGAAGGAAATAGAAATATTTTAGAAAGTAGAAAAACCAACCCTGCTACTTATCGCTGCACATGCTGAACCTTTCGTATTTGTTCGCTGAATAGTAACACAACTAGATTCAAAAAGTGAAGATTATCAATTCTCACTTGGCTACTTGGACGACCCGTTCTCACTGGCGGTGCAGTTCCCAGCTCCCAGCAGAAGTTCGCTCTGTTTCTCTATCGTCAATTTTCGTTCACGGCGATCATGTGCTTTGAAGATGGTGACATCTGAGGGGCTCATTCCGTAATCCTGAAAACATTGCCGTCTGCAAGTGCAGATGGTTGACGATAGCCACGAACACGTCCGCGCTTCGTCTAGGTTGTCCACCAAGAGGACACATACATTCACTTGAAGTCCACTCCACAGATCTTTCTGAGCACCTTTCCTCTGTTCTTGTCATTATATGACCAGCCTATCTGTGTTTCACCATCGATGTATATTCTTACTGACCGCTAAGATGAGAAAGATTTCTAATATTTGAGCTAAGCATTCCAGCTAGACGTTGTGAGTGCCTGTGAAATTTAAGAAGACATCCTGAGATGTTTGCAAAACTCTGGACCCCAGGTGTCTGCGGTGGGGAACGAACGCGCTATTGTCCTTTCCGGGAAGTAACGCGTGCTAGAACTAACTGAGAGACAGGCGAAGCGAAGGACCCGCATGGTGTAATGGTGAACGCGTTACTCCCCGGAAAGGGCAGTAGCACGTTCGTTCCCCACCGTAGACACCTGCGATCCGGAATATTGCAAATATCTCAGCATCATCAAAGTTATATTTCGAAATATGCCATGCAATCAAAAAGAGTGGGCAGGAAATAAAGCGGTTGAGATATCTGACAAGGAATGATCATCATTAAAGTTATATATCTTTCTACTTCTGTTCAGCAAACACGAGGTGCTATTTTATTTCTTTATTTACGCACAAGCTGGCGTTTCGGCGGATTTCGCCTTCCTCAGAGCCGCTTTCTATGAGTCTTCCACTGAGTATGTCGCGTGAAGACCGACGGCACAGAATTCACATGGAAGCGTAATGAAGTTAAAGTTATATTTCGCAGTATATACCCTGCCGTTAAAAAGAGTAGGCAGTAAATAATAGGTTAAAATTAAGAAGACATGGTTCAAGTACTTTGTGGGAGGCGCGTGGATTTTTTTGACATGGTTGAAATATCACCCCACGCTGCTGCTGCATAACAAAATGCTAGGAGGACTGCTCAATCGAATAGGTGAGCACGCATTTTCCTGACCTTTAACTGGTTGGTGGCTTCTTAGAGTGGCCCGAATGTGGTTGGTACGTGTTGCTCTTTTTCTTTTTTGTAATACTTCCTCCATGTTGTTCTCTACTTTCACCAAACTTCCACCTTCGTTTGTTCGCATTTTTCACCATAACTTCTTTCTGAAGTGGGTCTTCGCCCTATGCTGGCGCATCACAATCTTTTTTACCATTTCGTTGAGTTCATTGAGTATCGTCTCTGCTCTATTGGTTCTTTCCTAAAATGTGACGATGTCACTGCGATACGAAGATTTGATAGGAATTTTCCATTAGTACGTAGGCCTTTCTCGTCCCAATCGAGTGAATTCATAATCAACTGTGAGACGGCAGTGACGGCTTTGGCGATATTGTGTCGCATTTCGAACCCCTTTCCCTATGGATATGGCAATGAGTTGCTGTAATTGGTGAAATTTCAAGATGCATTTCCCATAACAGTCAGCTAGTGTTAGTATAGGAGATGGATCCTTGGTCGAGGTGCGCTGATAGGGCTATATTCGATTTGACGCTATCAAACGTTCTCTCGCAGTCGACAAAGTTTAGGACAAGGGGTCTATGGTACCACCGACCGACAGACTCCTGTTGGTTACCCTTCTCAACTAGGACGACCGTGCTCGAGTTCTTCCACTGCTCTGCGATTTTCCCTTTCTGAAGATGAAAGGTCATTTTGGTCGTGTGAAGCACGTGTAATTCATCTCCACCAGCTCGAGTGAAATGGCAGTAATATTTTCGTGTCCTGGAGCTATATCTGTCTTCATGCTTTCTATCGGAACTTGAACTTCAGACAGTGTAATTCTGGATGGTCTTTTATTAACGGTGAATTCGAGGTCCGAGACCGGCGTTGCGGAGCGGAGAAGATTGTTATAGAACTTTTCCGTTATTAACAGCACATCATGGAAGGATTTTGTGATAGTTTCATATTCGATTATCAGAGCAGATAGCGAAGCATTATGGTCGTAAGTATTCAAATAGTACTTTTTTAGACTGGGTGGTTTTGAGCCGCTTCAAATAACTTTCCTTCTGCCTGTTCAGAAGCAAATCTCCGTGCAAAGACTTTTAGCTGGCATTTATTACTAGCCCTTTTAACGGTCTTGCATTAGAATCGAACGCCAGTTTTCTTCACTTTGTGACCAACTACTTAATGGTAATGGAGATGCGGTCTTATCTTCTTGTTTGAGGGACTGAGTTTGAGAATTTGGTTTAACTTTTAGGTCCTTCGATATGCAGATCTCGATGCCTTTGGTAGGGTCTTGCTTTATATGCTATTCATGTAAGACGAGGGTTTATTAAGACTATCGTCCTTATATAGAACTTTTTTTCTTGGGCGAAAACAGGGATTTTTTCAGCTTAAAGCTAAATTGAGTATTAGCATGGAGAAAGCGGTAGTCCTATCCAGCAAAGAATCCACGGAGCACTGAATTGTCAAACAGGTACCATTTTCTGTTTATGAACATGATCGATATGAGAATGAGTTGTAGCGTTAAGATACTCCCATGTCCCTCGGTGGTTTACTCTTTTCTCGGCAATGAGTTCCTTTGAAACAGACGCTCTGCGGACAGGAGTCCTATATGACTGCTTTCATTCTCACTACATTCTCCTATTCCAAATCTTCCAATCATTTTCGTTGGCCATCCCTAATGCGCCATTGAAATCTCCAACAACCAATTTCTAGGTTCGTTTTCATCAGCTGCATAAGTAGCAAAGTGGCAGTTAATGAAACAGACTTTTTTGACGCTGAAGTTGGAGTTAAAAATTGGCCAACGACGAACATTTCGTATAAGGTGACTAGATGGAGAATAGGTGAGTGTACGAGAAAGTCAACGCCTCCGACATTTCGCAACGGAAATCTTCTCCTGCAGATGACAAGAACTCCGTTTTCTAATTACCGTATGTCGTTTCTCCTGATTTTTGCATCTTTTAGGGCGATCGCATGAAATTTGATGCGGTCACCAGCCTCAAGAAGAGCGTAGAAGTCGGTGACTGAAGAGAGCTTTGCTACTATAGGAGGAGAACAAGAAGTTGTCTTTATGGTGTGACGTGGTCGTGTTGGAGTAATCCGTTTCCAATAACCTCGTATGCTATCCGAGATTTTATCGCCTCTCACTTGTTGTTTTACCTTACGACTTCGTATAGGGAAGTGCCCAGTGTGCGGGGTACTGAGGCTGGAGCTTTGCTAGTTTAGCCAACTTGGTTCTCTGGAGTGTTAAAGCCAGTTTAAACGAAGCCTTCGCTTAAGTCATCACCATCACAGGCAATCGTCGGCCTTTGTTTTGTGTTATCCAAAGCTTCTTAACAGCATATAACCTTTGTTCTGTTGATATTCCTTATCCATGTTCTATTCGGCGTGTAAAACCAACGTATGAGCAAGTGTTTGTAGTGGAGGAGAAAATTTTTTACCATTTTGGCAACATGAAAACGCCTTTAGTGCAAATGTTAAGACTTTGCATTAATGAACTGGATATGAAACTAAAAATGGTTTTCTTCAGGAATTGTGGTTGTTATAAGATAAATTTGGTCACTTTAAAGTAAATTTTTCTTCAATACATGCGGGCTGATGAAAGTTTAGAATGAAAGGCCCAGTCGGCGCACTTGCAAATCCAAAGCAAATGTCATCAATCGTCAAAGAATAAGACTCAAGTAACATAGGATAAAGTGTAACCACTTTTCCAGCGTGAATAATCAAGTCGTCACTAATAATAATAAATTTGGCATATAATTCTGTTCACATTTCTATGCAGTAAGTAAGGGAAAGGATCCAAAGTTCCGACCAGCTTCAACGAGGACAACTGAGAGCCAAGAGCCGTTAGTGGATGGATTCTTCGTGATGTCAAACGTACTGCAGTACAGGCCCGATGGTCCAACATCTTCTCAAAAAGCCTAGAAGAAGGCTCCTCAATGAGTCCATAGAGCGAGCAGAACCCATAAAGCTACTCTTGTGCCCGACAGGAAAAGGTGAACACAGCCCTAAACTTGACTTACAGAAAGCCATGCCACCTCAATGAGTCAATCTCCGTCCATAACTTCTTTATTAAAAAAAAATTTAATTTGCTGTTTATGAATGCTATCGGCTTTTGCTAATCAGAATCGGAACACGCTGCGCGGTCAGTTAACATATACAAGACTACCTCTAGCTTTCTCCATTGTATTTAACCCAGAGCATATAGCCCGAAAACGTAGTTCGACAGCCAAGCAAACGAAGCCTTCCTTCTCTCAAGGTCTGATTAGGTGCAGATGATTTCTCTGCAAAACTTAAAGCAGTAGTTTCAATCTAGGAAGTTCTGGTATTGGAGAAGTCCTTATCATCTGTTTCATTCGATTTAAATATGTGCGACAAGCTGCTCGTCTACTACTCGCTTTTCTCATGTTTATGACACCACTACTGAATAATGAATCATCACCACGTGTAAGAAGAGGAACTTTTATTCCGCCATTGATGTCTCTTAAAAAACTGGACTCTATAAAAGTGATGAAACTTCACTGATGAGAAACTGCAATGTTGTTGTTTCCTGTAAGTGATCTCTTTCTCATGAAATTGAAAATCGGATCATTTGATCTAATGAGACAGCCTCGTTTCATTCCAAGGTTAGAGGATGCGCAATCGGCTGCTGTACCTTGAGGCGATATGGAGTCGACAAGAATCAAGCTTGCACTTAGTTTTTAGAGGGTAACTCCAAGGATCCGTCCTAGTCACTTGATTGCAACACTTCAATCGATCAACTTCGTGAATGCTATTCGCTCAAGAGTAAACACTTTCACCAACATAAAAGTGAGCACGACAGCTATTGTGCTGAGATATTTGCAAAAGTTGGATACTAGGTTGGCTCCGAAACCAACGATTTCTCTTTCCCTGGGCTTAAGTGCTACCCACTGTAATACTGTGGGCCTTACTTGCCTTTCTCTCAGCCAATTTTCTACAGGAATTTGGCCTAGGCCCAAGTTTTGAAAACGTCTCGGCATCATAGTGGTTGAGCATTATACCCTTGAGTCAAAAATAACAATAGAAAGCAAATAGTTAACGCTGTGATAAGCGTGAGTACTGTCAACTGTGGACCAAAGGTTTCAATCAATGGAGTGCAGCGACGAAGAGGCATCGCCTCACCTTTGTCCACTACTTTAACTTCTTAATTTCATGCATTAGTGTTATAAGAATGTTCTCAATGTTTCAACGAAGTAGGAAAATAGCATGGAAACCGTGCAAGCGACGATTTTGAATCTGAAGAGGCTGTGAACTTCCTCACATACCAGACTCGTACTAGCCAGCAAAATTCACGTGTACGGCTGTGCATTCTGTCGAGAATCCGTTCTCTTCGCATTTTTTTGTTCTTATCGAGGTTAATGGGCAGTAATGTCTTATCACTTATTATGCTCGACATGAGAGCATAGCGATTTCACTGCCGTCTCCGATCTACGCCTATTCTTTCGTCGAGGATCGCGCATGTTTGCAGGTCTGATATCGTGCTGTGTCTCCGTCGACCATGTCAGAGACCTATCGGTGCCCAAATGGCACCTCCACTACTTTCCAAGGATACTGCCGACATCGAGGTAGTGTAATCCACTTTGCATTCCTTTGTGCATGCTGCTTTGCAAGATTGGTTGTGTTCAAACAGTACTATTTTTTATGTTTATTCTCTCTGTTTTGAAATAAGTCCTTGGCAGGTAAAATATAATATGTTTGAGCTACTGATCTCACTCAAGGGTGGTTTTGTCTAAAACCTAGAACCGTGTTTTCGGATACGCTTTCAGCAGTGCTGAAAACAACATTTATAAAAGTCTACATATCTAGGCCTTACTAGCACTGAACCCAAGAGTGAACCACCTTGCAAAGGTGGTTCCCAGCTACGAAACCAAGATGAACAAGCATAACTGGAAAAGGAACGCGGGAAAAAATTGCGAGGTGTGTACCTTTTTATACGAAAAGACACCTATTGAGCGCATTCCTGATTCTTCTTTTTTGTTCATGAAATGAATAGGCAATATGTCATGGCTTTTATGCACTTCATAGCTTCTCGAATGGACCCCACTAATTACGATTTGCATTTGGGTTTTTCTTGTAACTTCCTCTTTTACGAACTTAAGCGTCTTCTTTTCAGTCCTTACATCTTTCTCTTCCTATCCGGTTATTCTTCATTTATTCAATCACTATTAATGAGCAGTTTACTTACAGTCATGTAGCCCTGATCTAGCAAATGACTTCAGAGATATCAAGCATACAACCCTTAGTGAACGTGGAGCGCTACGCGAAGCTTTGCGGTATGTTTTGCTCTATCAGCTCATTCTCAATTGATTGACAAAATTTTAACTCACACGAAGATTTAAGAGTGTTATCTGAGGAAACAGTAGTCAGCACCAGAAACTTTAACAAACGATTAATGGAGCGAAATATGCATATATTACACATTTACTTCTTTTCTATTAAATAAGAAGAATTTGAGGTGCTTGAAGTGTGCCGATGCGCCATGTCAGAAGAGCTGCCCAACCCAACTCGATGTTAAAGCATTCATAACAAGTATCTCAAATAAGGTATACAGTTCTGTGACACGAGCAATCTGGACTGGAAGCTCTATTTGGTTAACTGTCCATTACAAAACTGAAAAATTCAGAATTATTATGGTGCAGCTCGTCAGATTCTCAGCGACAATCCTCTCGGCTTAACTTGTGGCATGGTCTGCCCAACATCAGATCTCTGTGTTGGTTCATGTAACCTGCATGCAAGCGAAGAGGGTGCCATCAACATCGCAGGTCTGCAGCAATTTGCTTGCGAGGTATCATACCTGTTTACTACTTGCTTGTTCATTTACTCGTCGACAAACATGTTAGCTGAGCATGTTCTTAAATAACCTGTCTATGTAATAAAAATTCTAAGGAGAGGATCCTTGGCCTATTTCAGTGCCAATCAATCAGTACTATAACTGTACTAACTGGATAACTGTACTAGGTAGTAAATTGTTGGAATTGCGAAGTTTCTATTATTTCCGCGTCCGGTAAACAAACCTGTTTACCTTGCTATTCGAATTTTTTTACCGTTCATAGAAATCAAGTTGCATTTGTGAAGTTGGGGCTGATTTACTTGTTTATTCAAATTTTGTGCAACACTTCCAGCGCTAAATAGCTAGCGAATTAAAGGATGATTTTAGGTATTCAAGAAAATGAATGTTCGCCAAATTGTGTCGAGGGAAGTGCGACAAACCAGAAACGAATCGCACAGCACTAAGATTGCTCTGATAGATGAGTCATTGTGGAATTTCTCGAGAATGAAAGGAAACAAAGAAACAGTGCTCTCTCCCTTTTTAGGATTCCATTTCTATTCCAGGATGTGGCCCAGCTTCCATATCGTGTGCGTCTTTCTTGGCCAGACTCGGCTACACTGACATCACGATATACGAAAAACAGCAATACGTTGGAGGTCTAAGGTACCGTCGAATTGACCCTCTTAAAAAGAAAATCTATTAAACATCTACCATACCAAGCTTATTACTGCTTTACTCACCGCAAACAAAGGATATTTTTGAGGACATCCGTCATGTTGAGTATTATATTAGAAAATCATATACCATTGTAAATGTTGTTTAGCATGTCTAAGCATTTGAATTAAGGTGATTGCTTTTAGCTCGTCGGAAATCCCACAATTTCGGTTGCCATACTCCGCAGTAGATTTTGAAATTCAACTTGCTCGTGATATCGGAGTAAAGATTGAGACTGGTCGCGCTCTACACAAATCCGACATCACTCTCGAAAAACTCAAGGTACCAAAAACGGGAGAGTTTACGTGATCAGTTCGAATTCCTTTACATCAACCACTCAACTGATTCGGCATTTTATCGGCGAGAAAGAAGAGTCGTTACACCATTAATTGATTATTGCCGTACTTGTGGTTTCTCATGGTTATAGTATAAGCCATCTAATTCCGGGATGAAGTGCACTTCACAAAACGAACCTTTATTTTCATTCAGTTTATTCAACACTCATTTGCAGAGTCTTTTTCTAAAACATCTCTTGACGGTCCTTATTCGTGCTTAGAAATGGTATACCTTATGATCGTGATTAAATAGTTTTTCCATGAAATAATCACTAAAGGTACAACGATTACTACGAATGTTTTGCACCATTGTGATGGGATTCAGTTGGCGTACTGAGAACAAATAACACCTAACTGCCTTGTTTTATTCTTTATAATTTGTGATCGAAAAGAAAAGGAGAGAAAATGAGATAACCAGAGGATATGGAACTTATGCCACTTAGAAAATGAGTGGAGCAAGACAGTTCCGTCCTAATGGTTTGATGTTCTGCATCCCATTAAATCCATTTAGGTACTTAGATGGCTTTTTCTCATATATCGTTCGGTTTCGAACACTTCTTCCTTATTTTCCGCTGTCCTAACTTACAGTCGTCATCGACACGCGCGGTAAGGCAGTGTGTGTCAGATAGTGTGTGTTCGGCTGCAAGTTGCAGCTCTGGTGTTTTCTCTCTTGGTTGGCGTGTTGATCGCTCGTCAACCATGGTTTCCGAAGAATTCCAAAGAAGCCGTACTAGAGAGTAGTCAGTTCTTCACCACAGCTTCTTGCTGAGGTTCGTGGGCCAGAGGAAGTTTTACGCGTATGCAATGCTTGGAAAATGTTTCAGTCTTTAAGCCATAAGCAAAGCCTTTTCTTTAAGTTCTTCAAGTCTGAAAGTGTTTGGAAGTGCTTCAGTAATCGAATAATTATCGGCAGTGGTTGGACAACTGTATCCTTTCAAATGTATTTAAGAAAAATAACTGACAGTGACATTGATACTTCAGGTCAGCGGAGTGAAAGCAGTTTTCATCGGTATCGGAATGCCGGAACCTAAAAGGATTCCTATCTTCGATGGATTAACAGAAAACCATGGGTTTTACACAAGCAAGGATTTTTTGCCCAAAGTAGCAGCGGCAAGTAAAATAGGTGACTTTGGAATGATAAAACTATTACGTACTAAGGATTGAATAAGGGAGGGCGAAATGAAGTAGTAAGTCAAAAATGCTTGGAAGTTAAATGTGAGGCGAAAGAAAAAAGTAATGAAAGAGAGAACTCAGATGGATGGTTTTTATGGGTCATGAATGTTAATGCCTTTTCCTCAGCAAAACTTCTTGAGGAAGCAACATAATCACGAAGGTCTCCAGTGAGGAGATCAGGGAATTTTTTAAATTCGCTCATTTATAAGTTGTGGAAGCTGTCTTTCTCCTCTTCCATGGTAAGTACCCGTTCTTTAATAATGAGTGACCACGAAACGTACGGGGTTCACCAGATATGATTGCCTTAATCGACACGAGAGCTCCAGATTCGTGCTGAGAGTGTTATACGAGAAAGAAAGGCTTATAATTGTTGTTGTGCGCTTCTTGAACTGCCGACAGGAGATTACTTCCAAGGGATTAAATTTTTGATCGACAACATTTTTAGGGGAAACTTGTTTATGAGTAGTGTAATTTTGTATGAAACATGACCATTAATTCATATGAGTCACAGTTTAGCATACTGGAACTCTGCCTTGTCATAGTGAGGTAAGGGATAATGGAAGGAGAAACCGACGGAGGTTATTAGCAAGCACATAGTGTTAGAAAATCATATGGATCTTTTAGGCTTGTGTGGATGTTCTGGGACCCCACTTCCGTCACTTAAAGGACGAGTCCTTGTACTTGGAGCCGGTAAGCTTTTATAAACTATAAAACGCCTGAGACGATATGAGGTATGCTGACTAATAGTAGCTGACAACGTTTAAGTCAAGTTTTTCGACAACAGCCAATAATTTTCTGTTTGCTAAACTGCTTTAAAAGTCAAGAATTTTAGAAGCGTAAGACTACTCGTTTCCACTTTAGGGTTGTTTGTATAGTTCTTCCCAATTTTTCTCTTAGTTTTGAAGTTGTTTGGAGCTCACATATTCAGAGATTTCAAGAACATATTCTAGTTTTTAACTTTATATGATCAAGTGCAGCACAAATACTATTTTTGGGACACTTTCGTGTCATGCGGGATAGAATGACGCTTTTTAATCCCTTCGTTGTTCGAAGTACATGCTGACATTTCAAGCCGTAATGTTTAAGTGTCACAACCATGAGAACGCTGAAGTTTAAGTAATTTTGGAATACGATAGACAAATCTTTCGGTTCGGTGAATGAAAATTACTGGAAAACAACGGTAACTTTGTCATCGAGCACTATTTAAAACATGAGTGAAGACCTTCCCGACGTTACGAAAATTATGCATCACTGAAGAAATAAGTTTAATGAAAGCAGATCGGCGCTATCCATTAGAAATTACATTGTCGCTCAGTATCAGTACACTACTAGAAATTGCTTTTAATGCTGTCGTTCAGGTGACACTGCTTTCGACTGTGCAACTTCCGCTCTTCGATGTGGAGCAAAAAGAGTAATTGTGGTGTTTCGTAAAGGAATAACTGGAATCCGAGCCGTGCCAGAGGAGGCGAATTTATTTCTGAGTTTCAAAACTGTTGTTTTTATCATCAACTAAATGCGGCAATGTAAGCATTACAACTCGGAAATACTACTTGATACTTGAACGGCCCATCCTCACTAGCTGTGCGAGCCCCAGCATAATCACCATTTTTCGAAGATTTCCTGGTTGAGTCATTGTGGTTCCCTGGAATCCCGAGGACAGCCTGGCCAAAGTCTGCCCCAGGTCGTCACCACGACAAACAATCGCTGTCCTTGTGGATCAGAGGGAGATTTGCCACCATGCGACTTTGACACTAGGGTGGTGGTGGGTCCTGGTATTGGTTTACGCTTAGCTATACTTCCTGATGGAAACGCCGGACTCAGCTTGGGAGACCTTCCGGGAGGACGAATCTCCCGGTTGTACATCTTAGCCCGACACCCAGGAACACCTCCCAGCCACGATGAGGCCATAAATCGTTGGGAAAAGTCGGAAATGATTACTATGTAAATGTGGAATTAAGTAATATGCACTTCGCATGCGTAGTGCGTAAGGTTAGGATAACAACCAAACACATATTAAACCCCATAAATATCGTCTTAACAAGATTTATATAGATGGAACTTGCTCGTGAGGAGAAGTGTGAGTTCATGCCATTCTGTGCACCTAGAGCGGTGAACGTGAAAGATGGTAAGATCGTATCAATGCAGTTTGTGAAGACCGACCAAGACTCGGATGGAAAATGGTATGACGTTACTTTTAGGGAATTCAATATGGAATGAATGGTTGCCGCCGAATATTTTTCGACGTTTTACCACTTTTTTGAAGGTTTTCTCCCGTTCAAAGGTACTTTTTGTAAAACAAAAACAATTCCAATCTATTTGCAGGTACGAGGATGAGGAGCAGACGATCACTGTTAAAGCAGACTATATTATTTCTGCATTTGGATCAGCACTTCTCGATCCAGAAGGTTCGTTTTTAGAGTGGCATTCATCCATAATTGTGTGAATCCTTGTGACCAAATGATCGAATACCTCAGACTGGCTTTGCGGTTTGCAATTATAGTTGTGTACGCCATGTCTCCTCTCAAACTGATCAAATGGGGAATACCGGAAGTTGATAGTTCGACACAAGCAACGAGCGAGCCTTGGGTATTTGCCGGTGGAGATATTGCTGGTGTTGCTGAAACCACTGTCGAGTCTGTTAACGACGGAAAGGTATATTCCCTGAGATATACATTTGCTAAATATTTTTGTGGTAGCACCACATGCCGCACAAAGTTTTTCTACAAATTTATCATGTTTCTAAATGATGAAGTGTTCTATTTATCGAAAAATTACCGGCATTAATGGAATATACATACTCCGCGGAAATTATAGCGCCACCTTTCTCTGTGACTCTGTCGCTATCTTGGCGTACTTTCAAGCGGCATTCTCTATGACATAACGAACAAACTCTTTCGGAAAACAGCTCTTCGTGTTTCACCAAGTGTGGAAAATAGCTTTTTATTTCGAAATCTGGTAAACTGTTCTGTCGGTTAAGTACAAAAGTGAAGTGAAAAAGTCTGTGAACGGCAAAAAAGGAGTGTGGGAGGCAAATGAGATGTTATATGTGAGTGGCAGTGGATAAGATTTACCTACTGAAGGAGAACCATTTCAATCTACTGGTCTTTTTCTTCAAGGTGTAAGTTGTTTTTCCGTTGAGGCTTATGTTTTGAACAAAACAGGATGGTGTTCCTAGTGTGTCACTAGCTTTTCAGCTGCCGCGTTTGCATGGAAAAATTTCGAAATTTAAGTATCATTTTCAACTTTTCGAGAATATCCATATTAAACGTCTTGGAGGGCCGTGTTATAAAAATTGCGTGCATCTTTAACCTGCTGGGGTAAATTCTATAAGTGTATTAGTCCTTCTGGTTCTAGTGTGTGGTCTGGTTTATTCGAGAATCATTCGGCGATTATTAAAAAAAAAACCCACTTTAACGCGGACGTGTTAAAGGTGGCTGCTTGGTCCATGCACAAATATATCCAATCACTCTATGGAAATGACGTGGGAGGCATTCCGAAACTTCCTATGTTCTTTACTCCTATCGATGAGGTAATTCCAACTTTTGCTTAGAATGTCGCCCTAATATCGAATCCTGTTCTATTAAGGTCGATATATCAGTGGAAATGTGCGGTGTTAAGTTTGAACATCCATTTGGACTAGCATCAGCCCCTCCTACAACATCTGGACCGATGTGTCGCCGAGCTTTCGAACAGGGATGGAGCTTCATATTGACCAAGACATTTGGGCTTGATAAGGTGAAAAAAATGTGACTATTTACCAAAGGTATATCCATTAATTGACGTTTAAGAAGCATATAGTTTACACATGTGTTTCATGAAAGTACGTTATTTGCAAAACTAATAGCGGTTTTGTGGATGGAATTGTTGTCACTGGATTCAGATACAATTTTTTCAAGTTGAAAAAGCACAAGAGAAGAGCCATAAAAGCCCACTTAATTTTTTACTTATAAGATAAAAAACTGAAGCTGTGGAAGAATTGGGCTCCTCAAAGGCACTTTTCACGGCGATTGATGGCTGAAGAATCCTTCAAAATAGTAGTTGAGATGCTCGAAAAAGTAGTAATCGGTTAGTCAGTGGCCTGCTGAGCATCGTCAGTAAGGCAGAGTTCATGCGAGAGGAATATGTCGTTCAAAAGGAGTAAATCTTTTCTGCTGACCAAAGGCAGGTCAACATATTGCCGTTTTAATGCATTTAATCGATTGCTTGTCAATACTTTTCTGCTGTAGTCATTTCGCTAGATTTAGAAAACTATAGTTTAATGGCAAGATATAGTGCGAAATATAACTTCAGCAATGCTGAGGTATTTGCAAAACTCCGGACCGCAGGCGTCTGCCGTGGGGAACGAACGCGCTATTGTCCTTTCCGGGGAGTAACGCACTCAAAAAATAGTAGGTAGTAAATAAAACGGTTAAGATTGTGATTATAACTAAAGCCTTAACTTAACTGGGTTCATTGCCGATTTAGGCTCCCCTGATCAATCCCGTTGACGGATGACTGCTGACGGTAGAGATCGATAGAACTACCTGAAAAACAGGCGAAGCGAAGGGTCTGCATGGTGTGGTGGTGAGCTCGTTACTCCCCGGAAAGGACAATAGCGCGTTCGTTTCCCACCGTATGCACCTGCGGTTCGGAATTTTGCAAATATCTCAGTATCGTTGGAACTACAGTTCTTTTTAGAATCCCATAGCGATTAGGGGACGGATAGCACAATGGTCGTGATACCGGTCATCACGAACACAACATGTACTGTGCTGCTCCGATCCCGCTCCTCGGCTCCGAAGCCTCTCATCTCTCTGAAGTCGGGAAATTGCTACCGGTATTGTTCGGGAAAACCACTCTCTGCAATTCAAGTCGGAATGCTCTAGCCAGACTATCTCAAAACTCCAAGGAAAATCGCTCAATCGGCGTTCAACGGCACTCAAGATTGACGGAAAATCCTCAAGCAACAGTTGAAGACATAAGCAAGAAGTCGGAAGACCTTCGTGGAAAATGAGCGCGAGCAAACGAATCGAATGTGAGAAGTGCTGGATTCCGCACAGCAGATGTGAAAGATTGGTCGTATAAAAACATAAAAAAGTGAATGATTGTATTTATGGATTTCCAAACAGTGGCTATTATCTCAGGCAACCACAAAATATAAAGTTATCTGGTACTGTGTAGGATCAACTTCTCAACTCACGTCGTTAAGCGAAGGTGCGGCTATTTTGAGTTCCATTCGGCTCATCAACCAGTCGCTTATTGAGCTTTTTTAGTTTTCCAATTTACTTCAAATGCTTAGTGACCTAAGAATAGTCGACGTTTAGTTTTATGGTAGCTTCTCGTTTAGTTGTGTAACGATCAGTTTTCATCATTGCTCTCAGTTGGTTTATGGTTGACTTTGAATGACCCGCCACAGAGCTTTTCATCTTCAAGGCTCTTGCTTCCTTTACAAAGCATCTTCCATCACCATTGCGCTGTATTTCGTTGGAAGTTCCTGGATTTATATGTTGTCGATGTTGTGACTTGTTTCGGCTGCTTCCGACCCATTTCAAATTCCAGTAAAAATTCACTAGATGCTGCTTGTCGTCTAACAACTAACATCCGTAATGAAAAATATATATAAAGTTAGTGGCAAGTAATAGGTCATTACTAGAAAAATATAAAGAGAGAAATGTGCATTGAAATCATTTACGATGTAGGCACATTTATTTAATAATGTGCTCCATTAACTGGTGACAAATCTCAACAATACAAAAACCGCAATTACTTTTATGTCAAGGTATCTATTCAGTAGTTAGCATTTCATATAGAACTAGATAAAATTGGTCTAGTGAAATCCAATGAGATAGTTTTGTCTAAAAAAAAAAAAATCCTTACAATACCAGTGCAGGATCGTATAACTAATGTGTCTCCACGGATTGTTAGAGGATCGACTAGTGGACCTATCTACGGTCCTAACCAGGTAAGCTATCTACATAACACTTCCATTTTTTAACACAGCAGTATTTCATCTTCTTGCGGAAGAAAATAATGCTTACGATACTTTAGGGGTCATTTTTGAATATAGAATTGATTTCGGAAAAGTCAGCAGCCTATTGGCTAAGTTGCATAAGGGAACTGAAACAGGATTTTCCGGAGAAAGTTGTGGTTGCCTCGATTATGTGCACATTTGATAAGGTAAATATTTAGTTTATTTCACAGTTAACTGGCCCTAGTCTGTAATGCATTCAGTTTATTTCACAGTTAACTATAATAGTTCTACTTGATCCGTAGTCTACGCAGTTCTTTAGAGAAATTGTGGGACAGGAAGATCCAAAATGGTGTTCAAACAAGCCAGTGATTGATTTTACCCATGCTCATTCTTGTTTTTGGGGTGTTTTCCATTATAGAAATCTGAAGAAATTTTGTTAAGGACGATTGGACGCTTTTGTCGAAGCAATGCGAAGACGCTGGTGCCGACTTTCTTGAGCTAAATCTTTCGTGTCCACATGGAATGGGAGAAAAAGGTAACTGCTAGCTGTTTCACGAATGTGAAGGGGAGTTAAACAATAGTAAAGTCCTATTAACTGAGAGCTCCGCACGAATACACGTAGCTCTTTGTTCAATGTTTTGTTTGTACATGAAAAGATTTTGGAACACGTTTTGAATAATTTGAAACAAAGGCATGGGACTCGCATGTGGGCAGGATCCAGAAATTGTGAGGGCAATTTGCACGTGGATAAAGGAAGCAGTGAAGGTAATTTTAACTTATTATTTACTGCCTACTCTTTTTAACGGCAGGGTATACAATTCGAAATATAACTTCGATGATGCTGAGATATTTGCAAAACACCGGACCGCAGGTGTCTGCGGTGGGGAACGAACGCGCTATTGTCCTTTCCGGGGAGTAACGCGTTCACCACCACACCACGCGATTCCTTCGTTTCGCCTGTCTCTCATCTAGATCTATAGATCTCTGCCATCAGCAATCACCCGTCAGCGGGTGAAGGTAATGTTCCTTGTCAAAACGTCGTCATTTATTTCTTTTTTCAAGTTCATGTTTTATTTCTCTGTTTATCTATCTCTTCACGAAGGCTAATGGTTTTCCAATAATTTTTTGAACACAGTTCATCTGTTATTAGTTCTTTGTTGTCTTTAGCATTTTGAAGACGTATATCAAACCAGATTATTTCGTTTAAAAAGCGTTGATTCTGTTTTTTTTTCATGCGGGCACTTTGTATTAAATTGCTTCCAAACTATTTACTAAGTTTGCTGTTCATTTAAATCTCTCGGTCGTTCAGGTTATGAATACAAAGCGAAGAGATGTGAGCAAAACTGGGAGCCTCAATTGGACTTTTAGCCGGCGATTCCACTCTCCGTCGGTTCACGTGCTATCTGCCACGTTAACCATGACTGTCGCTTTGACTTTCTCTCGGCCATGTTTTAACTTTATTGCTGCCATCAGCAATTACCGGTCAACAGGAATGCCGTTGACATTTCTCCAGTCATTCCCAACAACGAGTGATTGCTGAAAATTAGTTTTTTCGAAATTAGAGTATGGCTGAAGGAAAGGCAAAGCGAGGATCTCGGTTGCTGAGGTGGATAGCACGTAAACCCCAGGAAAAGGTAATCGCGGGTTTGAAGGAGGCTTCGAGTTTTGTTAATATCTCAACATCTCTGTGATTCTATTTCACATCGCATTTTGCCAAGAAAACAGAAAAAGCAGAAAGCAAAAGATAAGATAAAATGAAGGATTCATTTCTTACGCGTTTCAGATACCTTTTTTTCCGAAAATGTCGCCTAATATCACGGATATCCGGATGATAGCACGAGCAGCAAAATCAGGAGGAGCAAACGGTGTGACTGCCACTAATACTTTATCAGGCCTCATGCACTTGAGAGCCGAAGGAACTGCTTGGCCTTCAGTTGGAGAGGAGAAAAAGTGAGGGACCTTCAATATTTGTTGTCAGTACCCCTACTCGTACGTTGTCCAGTAGATTCGGGTAGTAATCTGGTTAATTCCGTTAAGACATATTTTTCGTAGTGCTAAAATAGGATCAAAGTATTGCGTCCGCAAAAGACCTAGCGGCAAGAGCAAAAATGTAAACTCTTAATTCTTCTCTTTTGTTTGGAAGCTTCCAAACTTAGACAAAATGATCATGTAAATTAGGCTTAGAGAATAAGGAGAACAAGCGTATGCTCGAGAGAGCCAATTAATATTTCTAGAACTACTTATGGTGGAGTGTCTGGCTCAGCTATTCGACCAATTGCTCTCAGAGCTGTGGCTGCTATAGCAAATGATCTAAAAGGTTTTCCTATTATGGCTACTGGTGGGATAGAAAGTGCAGAAACAGGTCTAGCGTTCCTGAATGTCGGAGCATCTGTTTTACAGGTGACGAACATTCTAAAGTGCTGATTTTTTGAAATTTTCACTCCGACTTCGTCTCTATTAAAGTTACATGCTACTTACGCAATGCAGAAAAGAATTTCGTGCTTAATACCATTAGAAGTGTAAAGTGCTCATTTAGAAGATTTTTCTATAGACACGTTTTTGATCGGTTTTAAATACATTTCAAACTTAGTACTTACTAATGATTTGTTATTTGTGGACCAAATGATGTCATAAAGCGCTAACACTCTTTCTTCGGCTTTTTGAAATAAGACACGTAGTTTGCGGTGGGCTTGAACTTGCTATAACCCTTTCCGGAGACTAACGCGTTCACCACCAGGCTAAGCTGGCCCTTCGTTTCTTTTTCCTCTCAACCGTGTTGTAACCTATAGTTGCTATCAGCAATCACCCATCAACGAGGTTGATCTGGGAAGCACAAATCGGCATTGAACCCAGTTAAACTGAACCTGTAATATAAATTGCGTTGGGTAAACGTAAAGGAATAGGTTAAAACACGCCTGAGAGAAAGAAGAAACGAATGACCCGCAAGGTGTGGTGATGAACGCGTTAGCTCCCGGAAGGGGTGAAAACGAGTTCAATCTCCAACGTAAACACCTGCGGTCTGGAGTTTTTTAAATATATCAGCATTATTGTAGTTATATTTAACATCATGCCTTGCCATTGAAAAGTATCTGCCTTAAAACATGAAGTGTTCTTTCAACTTTTTCACTTCTGTCGTTGAAATAAGGATAAATGCTAGGATTTGCATTTTTAAATTAACAGTTAGAGAGCAACGCCTAAATTTGTCTAGCTACCATATCTATTAAGCACTTAATTTTTCTCTACACGACCTGTTAGTGTATCTCCCCTCACACTGGTTATTGCCCACAACTAAGCAAATGGCACCGCCGCTTTTATTGTGTTTTCATGTCTACAATTCGCTTTTTAAATGTGTTTTTCTAGTCCTTTCGGTGGTTTTTATTTCTCTATGTATCCTTTAAGTTCTTCTAAGCTCTAAGGGCTGCGTGTAACGCAGTTGTCGTATGGTTGGAGGCGCCCTGCAATACACATGTGCCGATCCCTAAACCCCAGGCCCACTGATCCCTCCATCCCTCGGGGATCGGTAAATTGATACTACCAGACTTGTCTGGGAGGATAGCAGAACTGGTTCGATACATAGTAGACCTTTACGAGTCATTGTAAAGCCCAGATATGCATTTAATTACCCCAACGATACTTAATGAAGTCGAATGCATGGCGCATCCCTCAGGGATAGATCAACTCCGGAAGCTCTATTTATTCATTTTATTCTTTAAGCTCTTCTATCTATTGCTCCACACTTTTGATTCATTTAGACATTAAAATTTGGTTCTGCGGGCTGCAGAAAATCACAATTTTATCATGGCAGATCATATTGTAATGAACACAGTGCGGCATATGGTGAGATATATTTGTCCAAAATTCAAGGACTGAATGATTTTCGGAGATGCAGAAACAGCAGTAGGCATGATAAGGCGTGAGGCCACTGCTGTAACTCGTCATTGTGGCTATAATGTAAGACGGTTATTTGGCATCTCTTTATTTTGCTGTTGAAGAGTATCGGTGAAACCAGGTACCTCTTCAATGAGTTGAGCAATACGTTAGAACATCCGTTCTCGTAATGGTGTTTAGTGCAGCTGCTTTCGTGTTATTATCGTTCTTGCCTTTCCTGTCGTTTACCTCTTTTTCCGTTACCCCATTTGTGTAATTTCTTCCAGTATATCACATTCACCTCTATGCTGAAGTGAGTGTGGTTCTATGGGCTCCTATTACCTAGGAAGCTTCCTTTATGTTGTAGCAAAACCCACGATGTTCATTTTTAAGGAATTTACTGTTACGTTATGTTGATAACTCAGCATCTAAACTTTGGAGACTACTAATCAAGCGTAATCGCAGAGATCTTGTTATTGAGGATACTGAGCACACTGAAGCCAAG
>UYYA01000506.1:0-51638 GCA_900624975.1 Angiostrongylus costaricensis
ATATATATATATATATATATATATATATATCACCTGTAGTCCCGCTGATGGTCGAGTGACTCGAGCGGGTGCCAGTAAATCTTCCATTTTTCCCTGTCGCGGGCAGGAGTAACCCAGTGGGTTCTGCTCACCCTAGAGACTTGTCAAGTATTATATTTTTCTACTAGGCTAATCTTGAAAACTCTAACCATTGAGTCGGTGGTCTTCCCTCTCCACTTATGAAAGCTCGAGGATTCCAGTCACTAACGGCTCTTGTCCATCGGTTGTCATTCATACGGATTACGTGTCCGACCCACCTTATCTTCGACTGTTTGGTGTACAAAACGCCATCTTCGATTTTTGATCGTTGACGAAGATCGGAGCTTCGGAACCCATCCCTTACTTGCGTGGAACGGGATGCTCCTAGCATCGTCCGTTCGACTGCGCGTTCGATAACACTGAGTGGTTTTCTATTATGTTTACGCCGCGACCAGGCTTCTGACGGATACGTTAGGGCAGGAAATACCGTTGAGTCGAAAAGGTAGGCACAGAGTTGGGTGTTCTTGTTTTCTTCACCACATCCTCGATGCTCTTGAAAGTCTCCCAAGCCGCTCGTCTCCTTCTGCTCAGCTCTGGAGCTAGGTCGTTCATCATATTGATTTCCCGACCTAAATAGATATAGCTGGAGCACTCGGAGATATTCGTTCCGTTGAACGTGAATGGGGCATACGAAACCAATTCGTTCTTCATGAACATCGTTTCTGTGAGATTTAGTCGAAGACCAATTTTTCCACAGGCTTTATCAAAGCCGTCAAGCATACGTTCCGGTTGGCAAATATTTGGTGTTATAAGGACGATGTCACCAGCAAAGAGAAGATGGTGTACGTGCAGGCAATAGATTTTTAATCCCATGTTGTCTTATTCCAATCTTCGCATGACGTTCTCGAGGGTGGCGATAAATAATTTTGGCGAGATGGTATCCCATTGCCTAACTCCTTTTTTGACGTCAATGTTAAAAGCGTTGTAGAATGGTGATACCTTGGTTGTGAAATTTTTGCACAGCTCACGAAGAATCTTTGTGTACTGAGTAGAGACTCCTTGACTATCAAAGGCTTCCAAGGCCGTTCTATCTCAACTGAATCAAAGGCCTTCCGTAAATTGACGAAAGTGAGACAGAGCGGTCTTTTGTGCTTCCGCGATACTTCAATGAGCCGTGTTATCGCGTGGATGTGATCCATCGTACTAAATCCTCTTCGAAACCCTGCTTACTCACATGGCTGTTCTTTGTTTAGTGTTCTTCCAGTCCTGTTTAAAATGACTCGAGTGAAAAGTTTGTAGACGACAGACAGCAAGCAGATTGGGCGATACTTGCCGATATCGTGTTGGTCACCCTTCTTGGGCAATAGCACGGTCTTGCTGGTCTTCCACTGAGCAAGAACCTTTCATTCAGACAAGTAACTTGTGAAGAGCCGAGCCAGCATGTTTACGATGGCTGGCGGAAGGTTCTTCAAGTGTTCTCATCTTATCCTCTCCGGATCTGATGCTGTTCGATTCTTCACCGACGAAATGGCATGTCGTATTCCGGAAGGGAAAACCGGTGGTGCAACATATCCATCCTTCTTTATTTTATATGACGGAAGGTGGACGTGGCTGTCGAAGAGATCTGTTTAGTATTCGTGAATGGTTTTCTCCATTGGTTTTCTGGACGCTGTAGCTGCTCTGCCTGGACGTTGTAGTGCAATCATTTTGATCTTGCAATTGGTGAAGCTTCGGTGAGCCTTGCGAATGCTTTTCCCGCCTCTGCAGCTTCGACCATTACTGCTGTTCTTTCTTTAAGATCTCTTATCGCCTCTCTGCATTGTTTTGCATATTTGGAAGTTAGCTGGCGGTTGCCTGCAGTTCGTGCGATTCCACGCTAGCGTATCAGCTCGAGTGTTTCTGGAGACAGACTTCTCTTGGTGACTTTCGAACTCTCAGTTTTCATAGCGCTAACGTGAAGATGTCGACTGAGCCGATCGTATTCTTCGTCGATGCTATCGACAGCGGCTTCTTCCCAACAGCCGACTTATGAATTGAACAAGTTCCAGCTTGCGGTGGTTCTGAGACTTCGGTTATGGAATTTAGCTGCTTTTTCTCCTTTCCGCGAGAAATAGAATCTTGCACAAAAGAGACGGTGGTCTGATGTCGTGTAGAATTTTGAGACAACAGCGACATCGGTCAGGCAAATCCTTCTATTTACTATGATGTTGTCTATTTCGTTGTGGAACTCTCCATTGGTAGACTCCCACGTCCAGCGCTGAGGGTGGGGCTTCTGGAATTGCGAGTTACCATGGATTTTCTTGGTCGCCATGATAAGCTCAGACAGCCGCTCATCCTGTTCGCTCCATTGTAATCCGTGGTTTCTAGAATTACGTTCTTCAGACGTTTTTCTTGGTCCAATCTTGGCGTTGAAATCTGTAATGGTGACCTTGAAGAATGTGTGGTCTTCCCTGTAGCACTTCTCGAAGTCCATATAGAACGATTCGGCTTCTTCTTCGTTATAGTTTAATGTCGGCGCATAAACGGCGAAGATTGTCAAAGCCGGAATTGATCCACGGCTTTTTAAGAGCACGTAAGTGGGGTTAAATATAATGATAACGGGCATCCATCAAAAGCCCTAGCGCGACAAATGCTGCATGTTGCATTCTACCGTGTTCTTCTCTCAAGTCGTCATCTAGAACATCCTAAGGTATGCCTAGGATGTAGTTTCCTTGCTTCTTAATCTATCCAATATAATATATTTTTCTTCACAAAATGTGTTTTTCATTAATTGAGGCTTTGTCCCAAACCAATTTTTTCCCTGTTTCCTCTTTGTTCATAAAACATTTTCTCCGCTTTTGCAATATTGCTCAAAAAGAGGACAATGTCGTCGGCGAAACTAAATTTGAAGAGGAGTTGACCACCAACACTCACCCCATTATCGTTCGAGTGGGTCACTGCAGCGCAGCGGTGCAATGACGCCGTTATTGCGTCGCATTTCTTTCTATTTACCAATTGCTATAGTGAGTTGCAGGTGAAAAAATAGCGTGGCTGTAAAATCATAGTTGGACGCGTCATCTAGATACGAATCATGAAGGTGGATCTCTTGCGGAGTGCAGCTCGAGGGTTACTTCCGAAAGTGGTCTGTTTTGCTTCTGCTACGGAAAAGGAGGGACTCTTCTAGCAGTTGAGTCTCGTTCAATTTGAAAAGATGGCACATTGGTGATGCTCCCAGCTTGTCGAAAATCCAATATTTGTCCGGTCACTGTGCTGTGGCAGGCTTCAAGCCTCTGAATCCACCTAGAACTTCTAGAAAGAAGATTGTTCCTAGTATAACGCTGAGAGAATTGCAAAACTCAGGACCGCAGATGTCTGCGGTAGGAAACGAACACGCTATTGTCCTTTCCGGGGAGTGACGCGTTCACCACCACACCATGCAGGTCCTTCGTTTCGCCTGTCTCTCAGCTAGTTCTATCGATCTTTTGCCATCAGCAATCGCCCGTCAACGGGATTGATCTGGGAAACCTAAATCACCGTTGAACCCAGTTAAGCTGAGGCTATGGTTATAATCACAATCTTAACCTTTTTATTTACTACCTATTCTTTTTAATGGCAGGGTATTTTGCGAAATATAACTATTATAATGCTGAGATATTTGCAAAACAAAAAGATATTGGCTCCCCAGATCAATCCCGTTTACGGGTGATTGCTGATGGCAAAAGATCGATAGAACTAGCTGAGAGACAGGCGAAACGAAGGACCTGCATGGTGTGGTGGTGAACGCGTCACTCCCCGGAAAAGACAATAGCGTGTTCGTTCCCCAGCGCAGACACCTGCGCTCCGAAGTTTCTTAAATATCTCAGCGATGTAATAGTTACATTCCACAAAATACTCTGCCGTTAAAAAGAATAGGCAATAAATAAAAAGGTTAAGATTGTTCCTAGTCTTCTTCGAAAACGGTAGCATCCGACAAATGTGTTGTTGATCGGAAAACATATAGCATAGCATATAGCAAGAAGCAACATATAAAGTTACGCATGTCGGTATGACATTTGACGCATTTTCTCTCTTAAGCCGTCCCTATAATCCTTTTCTCTCAATATCGATGAAGATATTCCTGTACTGTATTTCTGCAAATGTTGTTGATGACCTCTTGTTCTATGTCTTATTTACTTTGCTTTTTCACATATGAATACGATAAATGTCCAGAGGTTCTGTTCGGATTAAAAGGGACTTAGTCTGCAGACCGTCGCAGACCTTCAGCGATGTTCTGCACTTTTCCGCTGGTTCCTCGCTTTCATGTCACCTGTAATTAGACATGGGATCAATGAGAATGGATCCGATCTATATGGGTTGCTTTCTTCTTTTCGTTGACGATACTATTATTTACTACTTCGTTGCTGAAGGGAATCTTTCTGTGAAGAAGTTAGTCGTTTGGTCCGGAGCACGAAGACATAACAACAACGATAATGAATAGATTCCATGCTCTGCTTACAAGAATGACAGATAACCCACATATAGCCCTACAAGACGACTTCCATCATTACGAATCTCTAAGCAAAAATCTTGGTTTCTAAATTCATGTTATTCCGCCGCTTAGGAGGACAAGGCCAAGGGACAGACTTTTATGAAAGCAGCAAGTTTGGTAATGGATGAGTGCACGATAAAGCCAACGTCACCAAAATAAAGCGGTGAAATTTTCTGAATTGAGAGAACAAGTGTTCCATCGATATGCATTCTTTTTTTGATGAGCTTACACTAGGTTGATAATGATATTTATTTATTTTCGGCTAACGTTTCGACGTCTTCGTCTTCCTCAGAGCCGATGATCCATCGTTCACTTGCAAGATGAAAGCCTAATGTTCTTAGTTTTTTTTATGGGTCATAGGCCATAACGTCGAATTTAATGCGGTCTGAGAATGATAGAACAATGTGGTGGTCACACTCTAAAAAAACTGACCAAAAATTATATATATATATATATATATATATATATATCAAGACAAAAAGCTCTCGGCGCTGATCAAGGGATACGCCATGCATTCGACTTCATTAAGCAACGTTGGAAGCGAACGAATGCGTTTGTGGCCACTACAATGACTCGCGGTGGCTTGCCGATGTATCCAGCCAGTGTTGCGATCATCCAAGACAGGACTAGTACCAGCTTACCGATGCGGAGGTATGGAAGGCCTGGTGAGCCCTGGGTGCGGGGATCGATCCCATATTTATTTATGTGATCTTATAAACTGATCTTTTTAAGCTGACGCGAGGTTGGTACAGATCTTTGTTGTCGTTGTCGTTGTCGTTGTTTTCGATGTTATTGAACGATGGCTGACGTTTCGGCGACTTCGCCTTCCTCAGAGCCGTGATGTTACGTGCGGGACTCATAAGATGATAAGATCCCATATTTGTCTCGCAGGGCGCCTCTGAGCACTATGCCACACGCGCCATTATATATATACATATAATAGTTAATATGTAATACATATACATATAATACATAATATAATATAATATGATATAATATATAATACAATATATATTTTCTAATACTATAACATAATATAATGTAATATGTAAACATATAATACATATAATAGTTCTCGATAGAACACTTGCTCATGCAAGCATGAAGGATAAAGTACGACGTCATCGGTCTGGCCGAGACGAGAAGACGCTAGCCTTTCAACGCCGTCTATGACACCGGTGAAGAACCGCTCCTCGGAACATGCGGCAGTAGAGGAGTCAGCGGTCGGCGTTCTTGTCAACACGAGTTTGTCCATGAACATCGATTCATTCGAACAACTTACAACTCGAATCGGACGTTTACGATTAAAAAGACGTGGATCAATTCCGGCTTCGATGGTCTTCGTCGTTTACGCCCCGACATCAAACTATGACGAAGAAGAAGTCGAAGAGTTTTATATGGGCTAGGAGAAGTTCTACAGAGAAAACCACACATTCTTCAAGGTGATCGTTGGAGATTTCAACGCCAAGATTGGATCAAGAAGAACGTCTGAAGAACGTAGCACTGGGTCCCACGGATTACAATGTAGCGAACAGGGTGAGCGGCTGCCTGAGTTTGTCACGGCGACCAAGAAAATCCATGGTAACTTGCAATTCCAGAAGCCCCACGCTCAGCACTGGGCGTGGAAGTCTCCCAATGGAGAGTTCCATAACGAAATAGACCACATCATAGTAAATAGAGGGTTTTGCCTAACCGATGTCGCTGTTGTCCCCAAATTCTACACGGAATCAAACCATCTCGTGCTAGATTCTATTTTTCGCGGAAAGGAGTAAAAGCCGCTGAATTCATAAACGAAGTCCCAGAACCACTGTAAACTTATTCAATTGATTTGTCGGCTGTTGGGAAGATGCTGTTGTCGATAACATCGACGAAGAATACGATCGGCTCAGTCGACATCTTCACGTTAGCGCTATGAAAACTGAGAGTTCGAAAGTCACCAAGAGAAGTCTGTCTCCAGAAACACTCGAGCTGATACGCTAGCGTGGAATCGCAAGAGCTGCAAGCAACCGCCGGCTAACGTCCAAACATGCAAAACAATGCAGACAAGCGATAAAAGAAGATCTTAATGAAAGAACAACAGCAATGGTCGAAGCTGTCGAGGCTGGGAAAGCATTCGCAAGGCCCAGAGCTTCACCATTTACAAGACCAAAATGATTGCACTACGGCCCCCAGACGGAACAGTTACACCGTCCAGAAAGGCAATGGAGAAAATTATTCAAAAAAAAATTAAAATTATTCACGAATACTACTCGGATTCCTTCGATAGCCACGACCACCTTCCGTCATATAAAATAAAGGAGGATGGTTATGTTGTACCACCGGTTCTCCCTTCCGAAATTCGACATGCCACTTCGTCGGTGAAAAATCGAACAGCACTAGGTCCGGACGGGATAAGACCAGAACACCTGGAAAACCCGACGCCAGACCTCGTAAGCACACTGGCTCGGCTCTTCAAACGTTACCTGTCTGGATACGAGGTCCTTACTCAGTGGAAGACCGGCAAGACCGTGTTATTGTTCAAGAACGGTGACCTTCACGATATCGACAACTATTGCTCGAACTGCTTCCTGTCTGTCGTCTACAAACTTTTTCCTTGAGGAATCCCAAACAGGATTGATGAAACACTAGACGGAAGACAGCCATGCGAGCAAGCATTGTTTCGTAAAGGATTGAGTACGATGGACCACAATCACGTGGTAACACGGCTCATTGAAGTATCGCGGGAGTACAAAAGACCGCTCTGTCTCGCCTCCATCGATTTGCGGAAGGCATTTGATTTAGTTGAGATAGAAGTGATCTTGGAAGCCCTTGAAAGTCAAGGAGTGTCGTGAGCTGTACAAAATTTTACAACTAAGGTATCACCATTCTACAGAGATATTAACATTGACGTCAAAAGTGGAGTTAGGCAATGCGATACCATGTCGCCAAAATTTTTTACCACCACTCTGCAGAACGTCATGCGAACATTGGAATGGGATAATATGAGAGTGAAAATCGATGGTCGGTAGTTAGACCATCTTCGCTTTGCTGATGACATCGCCCTTGTAATATCAAACATTAGCCAAGCGGAACATATGCTTGACGTCTTTGATAATGCTCCAGTTATATCTATTTAGGTCGGGAAATCAATATGATGAACGACGTAGCTCGAGAGCTCAGTTGAAGGAAACGAGCAATTTGGGGAGCTTTCAAGAACATCGGGGATGTAGTGAAGACAGCAACGAACCTCCGACTTCGTGCCCACCTTTTCAACTCAGCGGTGCTTCCTGCCCTAACGTATGCGTCAGAAACCTAGTCGCTGCGTGAGCGGAATGATAGATCACTCAGCGTTATCGCACGCGTAGTCGAAAAGATGATGCTAGGGGCATCCCGTTCCACACAAATAAGGGATGAGATCCGAACCTCCGATCTGCGTGAGCGATAAAAAATCAAAGATGCCGTTCTGTCCGCCAAACAGTCGAAGATAAGGTGGGCCGTACACGTAATGCACATGAATGACAGCCGATGGGCAAGATCTCTTAGTGACTGGATTCCTCGGGATGTCAAACATGCTGCAGGAGAACCTATGGTCACAGTTCTTCACGAAGAGCCTAGAAGAAGGATATGATGGTCGACGAATCCCTAGAGCTAGCAGAACCCACTGGGCTGCTCTTGCACGCGACACGGAAAAAATGGAAGATTTACTGGCCGCCCGTCGGGTCACTCGACGATCAGCGGTACTACAGGTGATACAGGTGATACGTGCTCTGTGATTTAGCGCAAAACTCTTGATGAGAGACAAAAGCGTGAGCTTTCACTTCAAAATTGTCGATGATACTGCGTGCAGTATGCAGACCACTTCAACCATGTCTTATAAAGATTAATCAGGTCCATCATCACTATGCCGATTTTCGCATTTCAAGTCTTGGAATAATACCCTGGTTTCGAGAAGAGTCTGAATACTTTTTAAGAAATAAACATTACTAGATCGATCGCGTAATGCGAGGTGAAGAAGGTGAGTGAAGGGAAAGAACATTAGAATGTATGACGAGAGAGTCATAATGATGTCAAAAAAAACCACTGGAATGAGGGGCTCGCTTATTCGTTACATTTGTGCATCGCCTATATTAACAGCTGGAATCAGTTTCCAAATCCTTGAAGGATATCCGAAGCCATATGCAATTACGTCGTCATCTGTAGGCAACAGTTCCAAGACAGCGATATTTACGAAAGAAGTGCTGAGAACCACATGATATGTAAGATCTGGTTATCTATTAACTAAACAAGTAAAACTCAGTAAATAAGGTAATTTTACCTGGATACTCTTTATGCACTCCTGCTAACTGTTCATTGCTTAGTAGTGGTCTGAGAATGTTTCTGTATGATGAATATCAGTTTGCAGCGACGGTTTTAAATCGTAGCGAAAATGTTCCCGAAGGTTCCAAACAATTTGAGGGCGGGCTTCCTATTGAGACTCGCTAGGTTTAAAGTATAGCCAAAAATTTTTTTTTCCATTTCTAGAAGCTCAGAAGGACATGTTGACCTGTTGCCTTCAAAGAGCTCTCCATACATGAGCACATTTTTGTCGGATGGGCAAAACATAGCAGTGCGGCTAGATGGCCGAACCATCTTATAGGAAGTCTAGCCATAAGTATTCAATTATGATTTGACTCACAAGGGCATGAAATGGTTCAAGCTGACTCTCTAAACACTCTTTTCTCCATGAAAGAATCTCTTAAGCTAGCAAAATAATAGTTCCGTTGGAATACGTCGGGCCTAGCATGACTTTTCAGAAAGAGGCTTCATTCAACTGCCTGAGTAGCGATTTTGAAAAACAACTATGTCAGTGGTTGTTGTCAGGTAGATGTACTCCTTTAAGAAAAAGTAAAGCATCATTAATGTATCACATAAACAAGAGGAATCAAACCATGGAAATCTCTCCTCAAGTCATCTTTTCTTTTTCTTTTTCAAACAATCTTTAGTGGGTTTCAAGACATTTCTGTGTATTTTGAGTGTGCATTGTCACACTTAATACTAAAGCAATATTTTTAAAGATCATTCGCAATTTAATGTCTGCATGAAAAATCTGTATTTGTGGATTCATAAGCTCACCCGAAGCGACTGGATTCAACAGAAATCATTGTCCTTTAAAGAAGAGAAGGTACCTAAATATTAGCAACGCCACGGTTTAACAATGTTCATAAAGAAGATGACAGTCCTCAAACAGCAACTGAATCCACACACAAAAAGTCCGAAGACTTGATACGAGGAAATGTATAGAATGCAAGAAGTTTTGAGATGCGCGCAGTAGCTTTGATGATGGACCGTTGAAATATTGACAAATAAACGGTTTAACTACGATCCCATAATAACGTGCTTCAAGATGTCTCCATAGTCTTTACTACAGACAATTTCGCCATGTTTTTACTTCAATTCTTCGAGGGCAACAACAATTCTGCGGTCGGCCGACTGACTTCGGAACGATGTGGCAGACAAAATACTTTTTTAAAAAGTTATTGAGCAAAATTGCTTTTGGAGGGTTTGTTTGCCTAAAAGCGTGGGGTTTTCGGCTTCAGTAAAAGAATTTAATTCTTCGGAGGCATCTGTTAATTAGAATGAGGTAGCCATCTACTGAACCTATAGTAAAAGAATGTCTTGAGAAGAGTGGAATGTTTCAGCAACATCTTTTCCAGCAGCTGCAGTACTTTAGAAAGGCAATGCTCAAATATAAGTGGATTTTTTAGTTACCTCAACCGACAACTGACAATCTATTAGTACTTTTTTATGTGAGTCGTGCTTCACACCTACCGTGCGGTTCTCAGTTCTCACATTCGATTCGTTTCCTGTCATCCATCATCCACGAAGTTCTTCCAACATGTGGCGTCGACTGCTGTTTGAGGATTTTTCTTTCATCTTGAAAATGTTGAAGATCATTTTTTGTTATATGCCCTTTGACTCTGTTCTGCCTGGAATCCGGAGTTAACCTGTTTAGAGCTTTCAAACCTGGACTTCAGGGAGTGATTTTTTCCCGGACAAGTCTGGTATCAACTTCCTAACCCCGGAGGTATGAGAAGCTTGGTAAGCCCGGAGCGGGATTGAATCAGCACTGTGTTCGTAGTGGTCGTTGATCATTACCATTGTGCTATTCATCACCTGTATTAGCATTATCACATATAGTGTTGCACTAGCTACGTAGCATCAATAGTTTCTTCACAAAGTAGATGTTTGCGAGGAAAGTCATTATTTGTTTAACATTTCTATCATTTAGCAAAAAATTGCAACATAGTTGTATAAACGGAGAATTAACCAGAGACTAGTTGGATAAAACTATAAGGGATTGTATCAGAACGGACGAATTAAAATAGAAATGGAATAAGCCAGCAAGTAATCCTTTACCTTCGGTGTTTGTTATCTGTTTGCTCGTTAAATCCTTAAGAGAACAACTCTCTAAACTTAAAGAGCTAATCTTCTTCGTGAAGAGTGATTTCAAATTTGCAGTACGTGGGTAGCATGGAGATTCCACGACCTGGTACCCGAATCGAAATTGTTGCTGCGATGCGGCGTGTTAGGGTATGTGGAGTTGCGATCTTTGTACGAAAAATTTTTTTCTCCCATTGTTTTCGTTAATTTTATTCAAGTACTTGTTTTCAGTACGAGTTCAAAGCCCGGGGCATTAAAAAACGACCGGTTGACATCACTGTTTCCGTGGATGGGGTCAAGGTTGTTCTCCAACGAAAAAAGGTCTTTATCTTATGGCAGTATTATCATTATACATTTACTTTTAGAACGATTTCGTTTTGTTCGCTTTGGATGAATACGCTATTTTTCAGCAAAAGCAAAAATGTCTTTCATGGGACGAATCGAAGCTGCTAGTGATGTTTCACCCCATATATAGGTAGTGATAATAATTATTTTTGCTTAGTATTGCTGAAGGTGGCAAAAGTCATTATTTCATTATTACATTATCTGAAACGTATAATATTACATTATCAGAAATGATTGCTAAACTTAGATAATGAAATCGTAAAAAAATTGAAACGACACGAAAGCACTTCTAAGCAATAGAAAAGTCTTGAAAATTGAAACCATTCCACCTTTACTGGTTTTTTCGAAGAGTGTTAGGCTTGTCCATTGTCAAACTCAATCAGTGGTTATGAGTAGAGATATTCAATGCAAAGACCTGAAAAATTTCATCAGGAAGTTTTGTTCATCTTCCACATTTTTTAGCAACGTTTCATACCCATTTGAGCTGTAATATGTTGTCTCTGGATAACTTTCGATCTAGCGGCTTTAGAGCCTAGAAAACAAGCTCACCCTACAGTAATTTAAGCAATTAATCGTTTTCGGTGTTGTATACTCTATACTACACATCTCGTCACGCCATTCCACGGCAAGTTCGTTGATCGGGAGCTGGAGACTTTTTAGTTTAAATCCAACAATATTCGACATTTGAGATTATGCAGTTTATCATCCAATAGAAACACAGCCGAAGGCCAGTTGTTTGAAAATGATAGAAACACTTCGAACTGCCACAATGAGATAATTTGTCTTTCGTATGAAATACGTTGTCATTTATGCATTGTACAGTTAGCACCTGTGTTCTTCTCGAAAACCTCTACACCTCAAAAACCATTGTCAAATCTAGCATAATATTACCACACAATTATAGCACGTGAATTAGCCGTTTTTATGTTTATGATATGTGCTTTCAAACCTTATGTAAGAAAGGTATGGTACTTATAAAATTATAAAAATTGAATGAAATACCACAGTAAATCCTTTTTGCGGTGCATTCCAAAAAATGTCCTTTTCCTTTTCTTAATACTTGCTTTTTTATATATAAAAAAATATATACGTAATTTAATTACGATTTCAGGATATTTTACGTCTCGCATGATTCCCAGGATCTTCAAATCTTCTCTTATATAGCACGTGATGGTGCTAGCAATACCTTCAAATGTAATGTATTCAAATGTTCAAAAAAAGTTGGTTTCTTCTCATACCATCGACTCCAATTTGATTATTTATGGTTTTTAGATAAAAAAATAGCTCATTCTCGAAATTATGGCTAGAAATGCTTTAAAAACTGCTGTACTCATAATCCTTACTGTCGGTTTCATATGGTCTTTTCTCCCTAATATTGCATAACCCGACATGATATGTATCACAATGTGCTGTGCCGGCACTTTTTCCATGCTATCTGTCTGCTCGTATGCACCATCCACCAAGGCCTTCGAAGTTTTTTGCATGTGGTTTCGTGCACATGCTGCATGAGGATGTTCGTCTTTTTCTTCAGGTTAAGTGCTAGTCAAGTCATTTCACCCTAGAATTCTGAGATAGACGTGCTAGGGGGCGCTCATATGGACTGGAGTGTTTGAGGTTGTCTCAGACAAGTCCGGTACCAAATTCGCTACCCCAGAGGAATGACATGCTTGGTGGGCTCCGTGCACGGTACAACCAGCGCCTGGGTTACTTGTGCCATCGGCGTAATGAACGGGATCCCTACCACAGCGCTTCCCATTCTGTTCTCGTGTGATAATGATGTGTGTATTAAACATGAGCTGTATACATGAGCCCAGTTGGGCAGTACCTGTAGGTACCATTGCTCGTTGTCAAAAACACCGGAAAGACTTATCCTCTAAGCGGGTACACTGCGCTCAGCAAACAAATGAAGACGTTGCTAGTGTCCCTACATGTTCTTCAGTGAATCGAACTTACGTGATACCTGTGATATCTCCACTTTTTTCATGTCATGCAGTGCTTTCTCTCATTTGCAGAGTTTCCTACAAAATTCTTAGTGTAACATAAAGTGATGACCACAAAGTGTACCGTACTGTTTACTATTTGTTCAAAGTAACCCGTTCAACTGCTAGAATACCTAAAATATCCAAACGATATTAAATTGTAGTTGGCTACCCAATCAAACAACATGGATCACGCGCGCTTTTTTGTCAAAGATGATGGTCGACATTATATTGGGGCTTAGTTCGCCTTATTATATTTGACACTATTTCTTCTATACACATTAGTTTTCAGCAGTCTTCAATCATTGGAGATTCGTGCAGAAAATTTGTCGTGTTTTTCAAATAACGTTTTCAGCCAGTAAAAAGGCAGATGTGAATCGTTTGATTGCTAACGATGTTGTACGATTTCCTGGCTTTTCTTAGCTCATCCCTTTTCTTCATAGCACAAACCGCAGTCAGTATTAATTAGAAACAGTTGTCATCGTAAGATCGATGGCGAAAATGATACAGATGAGTTATTATTGAAAATAGGACCCACCACTGATAGCAATGCTTAATCGTTATCACATTTTGCACTGTGAGATGATTTTGTCAAGTCTTGAACTCACCATAACGTGGAACTTACGTATGAAAATGGGCACATCATTACAGAACGTGACCTATGTTATGATGATTAGTTGATGAAAACAGCGATATGAAACCTATCCCAAAAATGTTGTCATATTGTTCGTCTCTTGATGCGTATACACTTTTTTCCTGGGTATGAATTTGCAGACACCCTTTCCTATCACTCCGGAAGATCTCTTACGTCATTTGGCGTTACACCACGCTGCTCATTCGTTCGCGGTTAGCGAAAAACCGCACATCACATGTGGTTGAGACATATGTGGAGGCAATTTTCTAATGTGAAAGCGATACTGAGTGCGTTTATTCGTACACGAATCTCGGTCGAGTCAAGGCCGTCGAGATCATGATAGAAAACGGATGTGAGATCGAGTTACATATGCGGACCACGCCTTTTCATAGTGCTGCTTGCCTGAGCTAATACTGAGACTCAATCGCCAACCCTTATCACTACTGTTTTACTACACATAACAATTAAATTATGATAGAATTCTGAAAATCAAGTGATTATCGCTAGATATCGTATGGGAATTATTTGATGTATCGAGGAAGTTTCATTACGTGTGGACTTATTTGGACAATATCCTTTATCTGAGTGTTTCATTGAGACTCAGTCGTTAGCAAGTTTATATTCTTGGTCCATAGTGTTAAGAGGAATTAGAGAATTATGATAACCGGTTGGATGCAAAAGGTATTGAGCTAATTATGTTAATCTACGAAAAATTTGAAATGAAACTGATCTCAAAGAAACATAATAAAGAACGGTTGTTGTTAGAATTAACAAAAACCATTTCCAACTGCCACACTTCGTATAGTTTTACTAAAGCGAAGCACACATGCAGGGTTCTATTATATGGTTTCATATGACCATTATTAAATACCACATATCCTCGGCGATGCTGAAATCAAAGACACATGACTAAATTGTACTGTATAGGTTTCGTTTTATTCATGAAAGATAGGAGAAGGCAGTTATCGCTGAAGAAAATACCGGCGATGTAGATTGTTAAAAAGTGAGTTACATTCTTTAACACTCATCGGATTCAATCAGAATCGTTCAAAATGGTGTCAAGTGATTGTGATGGAAAGCATATTAACTTCATACTGTTTTGAAATTCTTCATCTTGGGCACTAAAGAGAATTAGGAAAAAGTTGAGAAAAATACCCGAGGACTATGTACCAACACTCACTGATGTAACCAATATTCTTCGTTCTTTGGCCAGCATTTCCTAATCAATAAGTCATGTTCGCCTTCAAAAATATGAATACTGACTGTTGTACGTCCACGTAGTTGCTATTCATATTATAGGTGAACTGGTTGGCCGAAGTTAGCCATCTATCTCCCAATATGCTTGACCGGTCATGAGGTCGGTATCACCACTTTGTGCATCCAAACAGATATACTAATGTTTTTTAAGAGATGCTCTTGTAATAGTTTCCTTAACCAGCCTTACCTTAGCTCCTTTTCCACTTGATACATGTGTAACTACGTTCAGATGGTGCGTTCGTATGTATGTATGTATGTATATATATGTATACGTGTGTATATATCCATATATATGTGTGTTTATATGAGTGTATTTATCAGGTACGTTTCTCTTCTGTTAGTGTGTTTCAAGGTGTTGTCGCGTTCTCCCGCCTCTGCCGAGCATCATGCTCAGCGGCCGACTGACTCGTTCGTATCTCTGCCTCCCTACCGTCAGCTGCCGTTAGTGAGAACATCGCACGGCTTTCCCCTATACTACATGCACCAGCAGTCGGGCTTCACTTGATTGCTCTAACACACACAATTACTGATTTTCGTATCGAAAATTCATCACAATTACGACCGATTTCTCGAACATATCGTACTGGTGATGGAGTGAGGGATCTATCCTCCACCTTCACTGTGACGACAAATCAGCGACGTCGAATATTAGTACCGCTATTGTTATTGTTATTACCATCGTCACTACTTTTCACCTACGATCAATAGTGTATTGATCGAAACATCCAGAAACGCGGCTGTGTTGATCCGTCGGATCACGGAATGCGTAATCCTAGTGCTGTTAAATTATATTACTGCGACGATTCGATGATGATTAGATTCGAACCGGACGAGGACGACGACATGAGCGAGGAGAAGCGCTTCTATTACCTACGATTAATGGCAAAACCTGGTCGGAAGCCAATCAAAACGAAGTTTGTCACTTGGTCGCCCGAGCAACAAAGTAACAGCAGAGAGGACGATCCGGTACTTGAGGTACTGGACGCGTTACCAATTTTGCTAGGGATATTTGTGCAAAGCATTTCACAATTCCTTAGTGCCCATTAATCATTACTAATGAGGTATTTTCGGTTTCTTTTACACTGTGTTTCCGGTATTGGTATAATGGTCATCTAGGAGGAATCTAATACGATCGTCTATCGGTTCACAACTAAACATTGTGTTGCGACTTCCATACTGTACATATCAGGAGCTGTCTTTATGCAGAAGCATGCTGTCTTTATCTCGCCCATTGCTCTCTGCCTCCTTCAATATTTCTTCTCATTTGCTCGTCATTGCACTAATTTTAGAGGGGCGTGCAGCAGACATAGCCTTTTCAATATTTTACATGTCCTGCATGCCATTTTCTACTGGCCGTTAGCAATTTTCCTCCCTCATATAAGAGAGAAAAGTGGGTCGTTAGACGGTTCTTATAGTGGACTCAAAGGTGTCATCTCGTGATGCTTGTTGTTGCCGACAATTATTGTTCCAGAATTCGCTTTATGGGCTTAAACTACTAAATGATATTCTGAAGGCCAGACACTTAATGGGTTTCGCCATATCACAGTTCTCTACGACATTATACGAGAAATCACAGTATTTTAATCAGTTGATCTCAGTAAATCTTATTGCTAAGCAAATGGAGGTTTTATTGTTGGGCTGTTGAAGCTACAATTTCCTTTCATAAGCTTCTGCTTTATACTTTAATTTAGGTCTCTGAATGGTTTAACTTGTATTGATTGTCTGTTACAGTAATGAAAACAATGTTTTTATACTATCACGCAATCACATTCTTCGTATTTGATAGCCGCTTGAACAGTAGACCTGGTGGTCATAAACGGTATAAAATCAATGATTGTGAAGCTTCAGCTTCACTACGGGTTACCAGTGTTGTCGAATTTTCGGAGAATACCCCATAGTTGTTCTTTTTTCTATTTCGCTTCTAAGTTTTTGTACGAAACCACTAATAGGTTGAGGTAGAAAACAGCGAATGAATATTTAATGTTTGCTGTTTTTACGTTTTCTTCTCACTACCTTGGATGACCTATTTGTTTAGAGTCAAGCGATGCGTGTGGTTCGTACGATAGGGCAAGCATTTGAAGTGTGTCACAAGGTAGCACAGGAGCAAATGCTGGAGAAGCATGAAGATGAAGCTGTCAAGAGCAAAGGTAAAGTTAATTCAATTTCTACTATACACTGTTACATATAATCAAAAAACATAGCTATTTGCGCCTTAGTAGATTTCGATTTGAAGAAACTTATCCAAACACATTATTTAGCTTCCCTCGCTAGCGAAGACGATACGGGTGTTCCTTTAGACGTAATTGAGGAGCGAGGAGCTGCTGAGGAGAGTAGTAGGAGTCAAAGCCCTGTCGAACCTATAAGTGGAGGACCAATGTATGGCCGGCGACTATCTTTGGTCGGCAACGGTTACAATTTTGTTTCATTTTCATAATTTTATTTATCGGCATTTCTTTCGTATTATTTTTTTTGAAAACATTTTTGATGTTATACTAATTCTCACAATCAAGAAAATTGGCTTTCACACCATCGCGAGGATTCGTTTATCTTTTCTGCAAACTTTTTAGAATTGAAATTCAAAGGTGTAAATAGAGCGGTTTGGGGTATGCCACTAATGATTTCCTTTCATATTATTGTTCGTTACCAATCACTACAAGATAGTCATAGCGCGGCTGCCTGACACAAGATTGTCTCTATAATATTTTTCATTGCTTCTTCTACATGACCCGTCATAACACCAACTGTGGGGATCGCAGCAGTTCTTGCATTCGATTCATTTTGCTCGCATTCGTCCTTCACAGTGATCTTCGAACATTTTGCAATGATGTTTTGGCTACTGCTTGATGATTTAGTCTTCTTTATGAATGTCGTAGAATACCGGTCGAGTGATTCTCTTTGCTATCTTGGAGATAGCCAAGTTAATTGGTTCCTTTGTGGATTGGAGAAAAGCGTTTGGAGGCGTCCGAACTAACACCTTTGCTTTCCGATCGACGGTATCACTAACCACTGTGGCACCCTGTACCCAGGCAATATTTGCTTTTCTAAAATGAGGGTACCATGTTCTAAGTAACCAAGAGAAGATGTTCTAAATTATGTGTAAAACCAGCCACACGGTAATGATTATTGTCGTTGTTCTTTCTTCCACAGTGGAGCGTCAGTATTGTTTTTGCCTGAACTTAGTCCCGATAACGCTCGCACTGTTCTAGAGTAATGGGTTGGGCAGCGAAACAAGACTTTTTGAGAAATACGTTGCCATAATACAAAGTCAAATAGTAATCCTAACCAGATTTCTTTGCCAATATGGTCCGCTTTAAAGTGACGTTAAGAATCTCAAATTGTTTCCTTAACTAACGATAAGTTGAATACGATATCACTTAAGTAGTCCATATGATTCATAGAGTTTTTCACCGCTTAGTGCAAAACATTGACGTTGCTCCTACACTCGGATCTTTTTCGCAAGCTAAACGTCAAACAAATTCGCACTCTTCAAAACTCCACATTTATCATGCATCACATTGTATCATATCAGTTACTTTTTGGCACGACATGATGCAGAATTAAGTCATCGTCCACTGTAGTACACGCAGTTACAAAACGGAGAAACGTTCACGTTTTCATATCACATTGTTACTGTTCTAATTCCTTGTTTTCTGTCGCTGTTCACGCATTCCTGGTGTCTAGTTTATTTGTGGTGGATGGTGAGAGGATGCGAACAAAATATGGAGATGCAAATTATGCGTGTATGATGACATTGATTTCTTGACTTTTCGTAAATCGGCGAAAATATGCATGAGAACGAATAGTCGAGCGTTCTGCAAAGACCAAAAAATTGTTTACGCCCTACGTTCTTTTTTGCGTTATTTTTTCTCTCACTTGTAAAACAATTCTAAGATGCTTACAACGAAACCTTTCAACCCTTTCAGTTTCAACCAAGGAAGGCGTCTTCAGCCAGTTCTTCCCTCGCTACGGCAATCGACACCACCACACAGATCCTTGAGCAACCGTTAACCAAACTGGAACCGTCCACATCAGCAGTGAATCCGAACAATCCATTGTTACAGCAACAGTCTCAACAGCACCCGCAACAACATCATCAACAACAACAACAGCAACAACAGCAGACGCAACATCAGCAATTCCAACAACAACCTCAGCAACAGCCGAGATCGTGAGTTTCACCAGTGCTTGAAGAATTACGTAATGCACATGGAGCAAAATAGTGCTTTTTCCCTTGGCTCAGGTCATTATGTTAAACAGGGTCAGAACTCTAAATGTAATTCGCTACTATTGGATTTTACATTTACTGTTTTGATCTTATTATGGCAGTGAGGCAATGTAACTGATGCAGCAATTATAGTCCGTCGACCTCAATTTTTAAATCCACTTCTCGCACCATCATTGCTCTTAAGTTTTGGAACCCTCTCAATACCTCAGCAACTGAGCAAATACAATCAGAGTGGCAACCATCGATTTGAATCTGGGCCTGGAGTTGTTTTTATACAAGTGACAGCAGTGAGACGGAAAGGTGTGACGCTCAGGTGTTGAGGAGGCGGACAGAGAAAAGCATCAAGCAACCAAAATGCAGTGATCTCGAGCTCACACGTGTGCACTATAGCTGTCTATGACGTCAAATGCTTATATGATATAGTTTCTTGCAAACTCAAAGGTTTAAAGTGAAAGTTTTATAATGGTAGCAGCCATTCTTTGACATTATTTAACAGCGTCAATATATTTATTTATATGATCTTATAAACTAATCTTCTTTAGCTGATGCGAGGTTGGTATAGGTCGCTGTGGTTGTCGTTGTTGCCGCCGTTGCTATTGTTCTTCTTGGTTACCCAAGTTTGAGGCTTTGAGGAAGGCAAAATCGCCGAAACGTTGGCCATCGACCAACAAGAATAACAGCAACAACGACAGCAACGACAACGGTAACGAAGAGCTATATCAACCTCGCATCAGCTGAAGAAGATTAGTTTATAAGATCATATAAATAAATGTATGAACTATCTATGCCGAGGTTTATGGAAAGTCGGTCTTTTGAGTTATTAAGAGAAGTTCCAGCAAAACAACATTAGTAGCATATATTGCAGTCCATTTTAGCCTGACGACAGTACCACCACCACCACCACCACCACCACCACCACCACCACCACCACCTCCGCCGGCTGGAATTCCAGTTCCTATACAGTACAGTAACTTCCCGATATCACCTTCTGGTTTGTCATTTCCAACAGGAACCTATCCAGGCTCATCACTGCTGTCTATGCCTGAAAGCGTTCAACAACAGCAGCAATTACACCAACAGGCGAGTATAAGAAATGTATATAAGGAACTTGTTTGCACCTTAATGGGTATCGGTTTAGTACAGTATTTGTAAGCTTATATGATTTTAAGCGGAGGACTTTCAGAATCCTCCCACCTTTACTTCAACATTACCACACACACGAACATGGAGTGCAGCACCACAAGGGCAGCTTCCTGCTTTTACCAGTTTACAGCCAACGACGTCATTAGAAGCTCACTCCTCAATGTACTATCCGGTACATGTTCTTTCATTTACGATCTGCTGTTATTAATTGCATGGTTTACTCTTGGTGGCAAGTTTTTTATTGCTACTAAGATGCTGTACAAATTGGAATTGTACAAAACAAAATCCTTTAATAAGGATACGCACTCGGACTTTTGTCTATATTTTTGAGCCGTATATAGTAGCTGCGGATTTATAGGTACAGCAACTCGTTTCAAGTTCCACATCGTTACCATATGGAATTTCTTCACCGGTTCTTGTTTCTCCGTATGCAACACTGCAGCTGAATATTCCACCGGTGGACCTGAGCAATACGGAGAGTGCTAACACTCTTACAAGATCCTTAGATCAGGTAGGTTTGTGGAGCGTATAGTATCAATTTAATTAAACTTATACACAAGTGTGGATTTAATGCGTTTTTTAAATACTTGTATAGTACAATCAGCAATTGATACGCTCCCAATTGGATCAGGCCCAACAGTCGGCCCAGGTTGCTGGCTGTCAGGTGCAACTTCTAAGAGATCAGCTGACAAGTGAGACCACTGCTAGAATAGAAGCTCAAGTGGGTATTGGTGACTACTTTTGCTAGACCCAACATTCGACTTAATATCACACCAGTGTTATGAATCTCTGTGTATGAGGTGTAAATGGAACTCAATTTGAGAGTCTTTAAATGTTTTTTCAGTCACGAACGCACCAACTTTTGAACGCCAACCGCGAACTACTCGAACAAGTCCAGTGCCTTATGCAGAGACTACAACAGTTGGAAACGAAGATCGCAAGTGAGATTCACCAAAGCGTACAGGTTAGTAATTTTGGTTACGAGGTAGTCATGAAAAAGTAGCAAGCAGTTGCAGTCTCCCATTGCTGATCCTCCCACGACGTCGTCATCTCTCGCTCGACCGCCGGCGTTCATGTCCTATCACGAGCAATACGATGCCCGTTTGCCGTGTGGATCACAGCCCAGGCAAAATTTTCCATATCAAGTTAGATATTTTTCCACTATATTTTACGAACTTCCTAGATTTCCTCAAAACGTTAAACATACAAAACACTGGTTTGCATCAGGCTCACGTGTTCTTACCTTTATAAACATCCACACGCAATGCAGTGTTGTTATAAATGTACCGAGATTCTCTGAATACACTTGGGTTCGATCCAATTCGGCAAACTGGTGCCAGACCTGTCTGGAGAGAAGGTAACACTGACTTGATACATTGGTAGATCACCGCCAGTCATTGTCTATGCCATATATACATTCAACCATTTCTAACGATGCTTGTTGAAGCCGAATCCATGACAAATTTGTCGATAGTTGATCAACGCAGCAAGTTTTACTTTTGTTTTTGTCCTGGAGGCTTTTTGAGGTCGATATTTTTCAGGTTCAGCCACTGGCAGATCTTCGAGCCGGTTCATTGCCACCAAAGGATTCCAGTGAGCGACGGTTCAAGGATGATGGCTCAAAGACGGAACCAGAAAGCAACAACGAGGATACGACTGATTACTCGAGTAGTGATCAAGTGAGCACATCTGTTACAATAAGATGTTTTCTTGTAATAAATTTTATTTATGTTCAAGTACGAGAAATCGTCAAAAGTGGTGAAGTCAAGCATGCCGTCTCAGTACAATGTGTTGATGGCAAATCCACTAGCGGACGTTAATCTACCACCAGATGTGGTAGAACGACCACATCAATCACGAGATGGAGATGCAAGAGAATTACATGGTGGTGATATAAAGGTTACGAATTGTTGCTGTTTCTTCTGGGTTTTTTTTAAACAATATGTGACAGGAGCTGATGAGTGTGGGTTTTATAGGAGGATGACGAAGCTCAGCCTGGAACCTCGTCATCGCCACAGCAAAAGAAGACACGAAGCGCTGGGATTTTGCGAGGCGAAATGGAGTTTGCTCGAATGTCATTCAATACAAGGTCGGTGAAATCATCAGCTGATTTTTAGATCAGGACGGATAGCATGTGGAAAAACTAAATTCTAGAGTTTTAATGAAAGAATAGCTGCATTATTGTTGTGAAAAAGTTGTCTTGTGGTCTCGCATTATTCAGCTTTAAAAATATCTAAATTCTTTAACTAGTAGCTATTTAGGCGTTCACATATTTTGGGCATAGTTTCGAGGTATTCTTTTTTTCTCGATGGAATAGGTCAACCACGTCGTCTGTGGTGCCGATGTGCATCATCGATATGCCTTAAGATAGCTGTCAAAGAGGTGCGATGTCACCATAAACTTGTTCTTTTCGAGTAATGTTCGAGAACGCTTTAAAACCTTTCGATTTGTGGTCGAGAAACCTTTGTTTTCTTCTGTTTACAGAAATGGCGTAAATGTGTATTACGTTATAGTTAACAGGGATTGTTCCAAGCCCTCCCACATGGAATTGTGAAGTTTGTTCTACTGTGTTCTTCATTATGATCCGGCAGCTAGTTAAGCTATGTATATTAAACTGTGCAACAAATAGTTTCTTTTGTTTGTTCTACTTACCGAATCTGGATGACTAGAGCTGAATGTTGAAGTTAGAAAATTCAAAAGTATTTCACGACCACTGCTATTCTAATCTAATTTCAAGTGATTACATGATTTGGCACGCCTCAGTGACCTTCTAAAATACGGGGAGATATTTAAAATATATCACTGTACTCTTCTATAAATTGTCCTTAAGCCTAAAGCACAGGTATGAAAATTTAGAGGATTTATAGAAAGCTTTAAGCAAACATCTGTTATGCATTGAGTACAATGTGTTTGTGAGGAAGTAATGTATATTTTTGGCTTTAAATCATTAAATGTTACCTATATCAAACTATATTAGTTGAAACTCTTTATTAATTTTTATTTATACGACTTGCCTTTATATATTTTGCAAATTACAACATTTCTTTCTTTGGGATCGTCTCCCCGAATCCATTATCCACGAAGGTCTTAGCTTCCTTTGTAGGCTCACTTGGTGCCTGACGACTTTGTCTTCTCTTCTCTATAAATTTCGTTAAATTCTGGTCGATTTGATTCTTCCTAGAATTTTGAGAGAGCTCTAATATGACTTGCCAAGGTCTTCACCACAGTAAGTCGCAGAGCTTTGTCGACTGGAGCGAGCTGTTCCCCAGTCAATCTGCTGCCAATTCACTGAACGATAAATGATAATTGGCTGTGTCTGTCCACGGTTGGACTCGACTAGTAGGTATGGTACGTATGGTGCTATAGGTATGGTACGTGTATTGCACAGCATCTCCAACGACTTCCTTTTAACTGGAGCACAATTTACTTATAATGTGTAGGTATTCTCTTTGAGAAAGGAATTTTCTTGTTTTATTGGGATAAAATTTTCGAATCAACGTGGCTTTCGTGGAACTTTCTTTTCGTCGAGGGTCGTATTTCTAAAACAAAAGCAGCACGATCGGTGACGCTGCTCCTTCTTTAGAAGTTTTGAAAATTTAAATTTCGTACTTGATTTTTTCATTCAAAATTATATATGCGCTTAAGAAGGTAGACAAAGAAGCTTTTACGTTCTTGTAAGCTTCTGAGCCCAAATGCTTTGGTGATCGACATTTGTTAAAACACAACTTTGGGCGGTATATTTTAGACCACTCACTACTTTGTCTTAATCAAGCGCTGTTCTTAGGATAAAGCTCTAGAAGGATAAAGCTCTCGGCGTTGATCAATCCCTCAGGGATGCGCCATGCATTCGACATCATTATGTATCGTTAGAGGTGACCGAATGCATATCTGGCCTTTACAATAACTCATGGTGGTCTACCGATGTGTCGAGCCAGTGCTGCAATCCTCCCAGACAACTCTGGTACCAATTTGCCGACCACGGTGGGATGGAAGGCTTGGTGGTCCATGGGGGCGGGGATCGATTCCACGCGTGTGTCGCAGTGGCGCCTCCAACCACTTCGCCACACGCGCCCTTGTTCTTAGGGTACTAAAAAAATGTGGTCAAAACTATGAAGGCTTGGGCTATCACTTTTAAATTTATAACAATATGTTAATTAAGTTTTTAGTAAATAACACACACTACTTTTAATTTTTTATGGAAGGCGTTTTTTGATTCTTTAAAAATTGCTCTATCTAGCAGCTTACCAATTTTTTAGCCTGTAGACTTTAAGTGAATTTACCTTGCTTATTTTATTCATTCTGAATACGATTGTCTGCTGTACATTTACCATCATTATCAGCGATATTATTACATTTTTGGGTAGTTCAAAACTATCTGCTATCACAAAGGCAGTGGTTGCAGATCATGAGAAGCCTGTTGGCTTGGTTTTAAGATTGTCGCTCATGTCAAGGCTGTCGCAGATTTGATTGAATCGGAACAAATAATTCCCTTAAGTGTTTACATGCGGCGCGGTTGTATGATCGTTATGGGAAATGGAAGTGCAGCCTGTCTTCATCAGTGGTTTCGAGAAGAAAAGTGCTAAGAAACGCTAGCAAAAGCTTATATCCCATTCCATTACGTTATAACGTCTTTTATCCTTTGCTCAACTATGTTGTTTCCTCTAAGGTACATTTTAGTGAAGCAAACCAATTAATGCAACACAATGCATTAATTTGTCTAAATATTACGAATTTGCATTCCTATTTCTGGATAGGTCTGCATTTATAGAAGGAATATATTGTATGCTCCACCATGAAATAGTATATTAATCCTCTGATTTATCTCCACCAAGCCTGTTATTCTTTGCCATTGAAGGAGTTCTAGCGAATCTTTTGTGCTCATGCCTAACAATGACTTGAATATTGATTGCTTTCGCCTATTGCCCATAGTTTTTTTTATTAATCATTTTATAGTTTTTATTCTTCTACTTTACATAGCTCAGTTTTGCATCTACTGTACGGATCTCGCCACCTTTGCATTCGAATGCACTCATCAGCCACACAGCTCGGTTGCTGCTTGAAGACTTTCTCCTTAGTTGTGAATGTCATTGAATGCTGAACTAGTCGATTCTCCGTCTAGCGCTAAGATAGCCGTGGAAGAAGGTTTTCACGTAGATTGGAGGAATTGAGCCGATACCAAACAACTCTGATACCAATTTCAAGATTCCGAAGGGATTGAAGGCTTCGAGCGCCAGAGACAACGTGGAATCAGCACCATGTTCGGCTGCCCATATTAACCCGTATATGATAATCCTATTCATATTTGTATTCCTTAACAAATTTCTATGCGGAACAAAATATTGGTGACTTATTTTCAAATGATTCAGTGGTCGAACATTAATGTGTGTTTAATCTGCGTGCTCAATCTGTTCTCTAAGATGTTAGATTGTCGGCCATTGAATTCAAACATCGTGGAAGAAAATATCCGGGTTCATACAAATGTGTGGGTGTTGTGAAAGTGATTTTCTAGCGGTTTATTTTAAAAATTAATGCGAATGGAACACTAAGCATTAAAGATCAGATGGTAGGATCGATTTTTTAGCTACCTAGTCGACATTTTATTCATATATATGTTAAAAACAAGCTAAACAGAAGGTTTCATTTTTTTGGAATTACGCGCTTTAATAAATCTGACAATGGCTGCATGTGATGGCTGCAGGGAACGCCTGTCTACTTTCACCACTTGACGTATGTTTTTGTTAACAGGAACTTTGAAGTGAAATTAGTGCCCGTGAATTGGTTATAAGTTTGTTCGACATAATTAGTACATTTTCGCTCGTTTTTCTAGACTGCAACAGCTTCTGGGCTCGAAGGAAATCGATGAACGAATCGAGGAGGAAGATCGAGACGATGAGACGACGCCTGTGGGAAAGAAAGTCGACGACGATCGAAAAGATGATAAGCGTAGGAAGGAAAAAGTCACCGTAGAATTACCTTTCAAATCCGACCAACCTCTATCTGACAAACCAGTGACTGCCAATCGGACTACTTTGGTTGGTTTTTCATTGATTGTTTGTTGAACATTCCCCTCAGATACATGAAAACGTAATGTTACAAAAGTGGTGCTGTTGCTATTATTACCTGCCTCGCGCTAAGTTCTAAAACAACTTGACTGATTTAATATTATTGTGAAATTTGTATTGCAGGCTCAAGTACCGCCTTGCTCAAATGCCATCCTCCCTGGACAGTTAGCTAGTTCAAGCGTCGTTACAGCGATGTATCCTCCGATTCGACGACCAGTAGTTACTCTTATAAATCGGGTAGGTAGATGAGTTTTAAATTCTTTTTAGATTTAGATTTTACTAGACTGCAAGATCTATCTAAACAAGTAACCTGTAGGGCAGTTCGGCTATATATACTTTTAGTTCGAAATTGCACAGGGTTACATTCCATGCCTAACTTCTTTTTTCACTTTTTGTACATTTGCTTAATACGTAAGAAGCGCCTAACTCAAAAACGACACACGTGGAATCGATACCGGCGCCTATGGTCTACAAAGCCTTCCATACCTCCGAGATCGGCAAATTGCTACCAGACTTGTCTGGGGAGGATAGCAGCACTGGCTTGGTACACCGGTATGCCACCTCGAGTCATTATCAAGGGCAGATTTGCATTCAATCACCTCCAACGATGCTTAATGAAACCGAGTGCGTGGCGCATCTCTCAGGGAATGATCAACGTCGAGAGCTTCATCCTTTTTTCTATCCAAATATTCTTCGAGTACAATGCATTTTAAGCGGAAATAATGCCTACCATTAACTTTAAACTCATTTACCTTAACTCACAGTGAGCGCTCTCATTTTTATAAAGTACTAGAATTAGCAGACCCTTGTTTATCTTGTTTGAGTTCTTTGAAACTGCCACGATACATTTCTAGTTTTCTAGAGCCTACGAAACGTATTTTTGAAAACATGCATCATCGCTTATTTTGAGTACGGAACCAATTGAGCAAGCGGAATATGGTCCAAAAACAGGGCATAATAATGTCCTTCAGGAGAGCTGCTGTTTGCAGCTGCTGTATGGTTTTCACAGTCTTAAATTTCGTCTCCCATTTTTGGGGAATCTTTAATCCTGAACGAATTTAGAATTGAAAGGTAAAGAAACCATGCTCAGTTGTGCAAATCTAACTTCGAACATTATGCGCTAAATATAATGTTGCCAAGAAAAACAAGTCAGTTCTACACATTTACAGTATCTCAAATCCGACCTTCTTTTAACATCTGTATTGATAACTAACACACTGTTTTTATGATGAACAAGCGGGAGGTTAAAATTTATCCATTGAATTTTATCCTCTGTTGTTGCAAAAGTATTAGGCTGTGTGGATTTTGTAGCAATTGGACCTTTCATGTCTCTGAGGAAGGCGAAAACGCCGCGGCGTAAGTTATTGTGAAGATATGAATGCCGTAACAAAAACCTCGTGTTTACCTACAGAGAGCACAGCGAATTATTAACAGAATGTAGCAGAAATTTTAATGCATTATGATGTAGCCTTGGACGCGTGTAGCACAGTGGTCGGAGGCGCCCTGCAACACACGTGGAATCGATCCTCGCGCCCGTAGCCCACCAAGCTTTCCGTCCCTTTGGGGCCGGCTAATCGGTACCAGAATTGTCTGGGAGGATATCAGCACTGGCTCGATACATCGGTAGGCCACCGGAAGTTATTGTAAAGGCCAGATATGCAATCAATCACCTCCAACGCTACTTAATAAAGTCGAATGCATGGCGCCTCCCTCAGGGATGGATCAACGCCGGGAGTTTTATCCTTATCCTTTTATGATGTGGCCTTTATGAAAAATTTTTTTTCTTCTCTGTTTGTGTATGTGATTATGTGTATATGTTTGTGTGCAATCAATGTCTCGTTTCACTGATAGGATTACGCAAGGTTTTTACAATTCTTTATAATGGCTAACGTCCTAGCAATTTCGATCTCGTCATGGTCACCATAATTTTAGTCGAGTTTTCACAGTGTTTGTTCACACTTGCGCTGATGCTCAGGAGACGAATTGAGTAGAATAGAGGTCGCATCGCAAGAACGAAGTAGCGTCGTTTATCACTGCCCTTTTGTACAGGGGTGTTGTTCCGTTAAACTTGGGCGACTTTGAAACAAAATTATCTGCTTCTTTGGCGAGAATCTATACTTCAGCAGTCGGTCTAATATTAGCTGGCACATTGCGGAACAATTAGGTCAATAGCGACTTTCATTATCATCGGCATAGGCAACCATTGTCCTACTTTATTGATAAACTTACACAAGGTTGCCGCAATATTTTATTACAGCCAACGTTTTTTATGGCTATTTGTTACAACTTCGCGTAAGCTTGTCAATAAAGTAAGGCATTGATTGTTTATCCATGCCGACGTCCAGTGAAAGTCGGTAGTGAAAAAAAATATATATATATATGTAGGCAGTGTTTTTTCCCGCTTCGTTTAGCTAATTGATCATCATCTCTGCTTCACTGATCACCTGTATCACCTGTAGTCCCGTTGATCATTGAGTGACTCGAGTGGGCATCAGTAAATCTTCCATTTTTCCTTGTCGCACGCAACAGCAGCCCAGTGGGTTTTGCTCTCTCTAGGGGTTCGTCGGACATCATATCTTTCTTCCAGGCTCCTAGCGAAGAACCTGACCATCGGGTCGGTTGTCTTTCTGCAGTACGTTTGACATCCCGAGGAATCCAGTCCCTAACCGCTCTTGTCAAACGGTTGCCATTCATACGCATTGCGTGTCCGGCCCATTTTATCTTCGACTATTTGGCGTACAGAACGGCATCGCTGATTGTTGATCGTTGATGCAGGTCGGTGCTTCAGATCCCTTCTCTTATTTGCGTGACACGGAATACTCCCAGTATCATCCTTTCAACTGCGCGTTCAATAACACTGAGTGATGTTTCATCCTGCTTACGCAACAACCAAGTTTCTCACGCATACGTTAGGGCAGGAAGTACCGTTGAATCGAAAAGGTGGGCACGGCGTCGGGTCTTCTTTGTTCTCTTCAGTACATCCTCGATGCTCTTGAAAGCTCCTCAAGCCTCTCGTTATCTTATGCTCAATTCTGGAGCTAAGTTATTCATCACGTTGATTTCCCTACCCAGATAGACATAACTGGAGCATTCGGAGATATTCATTCCGTTGAGCGTGGATGGAGCATACGAAACCAATCCGTTCCTTGTGAACATCGTTTTTGTGAGATTTAGTCGAAGACCAATCTTTCCACAGGCTTCATCGAAGCCGGCAAGCATACGTTTCGCTTGGCTAATGTTTGGCGCTATAAGGAAGATGTAATCAGCAAAACGAAGATGATGTAACTGCCCGCCATCGATTTTCGCTTCCATATTATCCTATTCCAATGCTCGAATGACGTTCTGGGGGGTGGCGGTACATAATTTTGTCGAGTTGGTATCGCCTTGCCTAACTCCTCTTCAGACCTCGATGTTAATATCGTTGTAGAATGATGATGACTTGGTTGTGAAATTTTTGTGCAGCTCACAATGAATCTTTATGTACTGAGGAGGGACTCCTTGACTATCAAGGGCTTCCATGACTGCCTCAATCTCAGTTGAGTTAAAGGGCTTCTTTAAATAGTTGAAAGCGAGATAGAGCGGTCTTTTGTACCATTGAGATACTTCTATGAGTCTTGTTATCGTGTCCTTGTGGTCTCTCGTAGTAAATCGTCTTTTAGAAACCCTGCTTGCTCACATGGCTGTCCTTCGTCAAGTGTTCTGCCAGTCCTGTTTAGAATGACTCGAGTGAAAAGCTTGTAGACGACAAACAGCAAGCAGATTGGGCGATACTTGCCGATATCGTGTAGGTCACCCTTCTTGCACAATAAGACGGTCTTGCTGGTCTACCACTGAATAGGGATATTGCATTCAGACAGGTAACTTGTGAAGAGCCGAGCCAGCATGTTCACGATGACTGGCGGAAGGTTCTTCAGGTGTTCTTATCTTCTCCTCTCCGGATCTGATGCTGTTCGATTTTTCACCGACGAAATGGCATGTCGTATTCCGGAAGGTAGTACCGGTGGTGCAACATATCCATCCTCCTTTATTTCATATGATGGAAGGTGGACGTGGCTATCGAAGAGATCTGTTTAGTATTCGTGAATGATTTTCTCCATTGATTTTCTGGACGCTGTAGCTATTCTGTCTGGACGTTGTAGTGCAATCATTTTGGTCTTGCAATTGGTGAAGCTTCGGTGAGCCTTGCGAATGCTTTTCCCGCCTCTGCAGCTTCGACCATTACTGCTGTTCTTTCTTTAAGATCTTCTTTTATCACTTGTCTGCATTGTTTTGCATGTTTGGACGTTAGCCGGCGGTTGCTTGCAGCTCTTGCGATTCCACGCTAGCGTATCAGCTCGAGTGTTTCTGGAGACAGACATCTCTTGGTGACTTTCGAACTCTCAGCTTTCATAGCGCTAACGTGAAGATGTTGACTGAGACGATCGTACTCCTCGTCGATGTTATCGACAACGGCGTCTTTCCAACAGCCTACTAATGAGTTGAGTAAGTCCAAATTTGTAGAGGCATTTGGACTTCGTTTTTTGAATTCAGCGGCTTTTCCTCCTTTTTGCAAGCTTGCGCGAAGGAGGCGGTGGTCTGATCTCGTGTAGAATTTTGGGACAATAACGACATCGGTTAGGCAAAACCTTCTATTTACTATGATGTTATCTATTTCGTTATGGTACTCTCCATTGAGAGACTCGCACTTCCAGCGCTGAAGGTGAGGCTCCTTGAATTGCGAGTTACCATGGATTGTCTTGGTCGCCATGATAAACTCAGAAAGCCGCTCACCCTGTTCGTTCTGCTCCAATCCGTGGATCCCGATGTGATTTTCTTCAGACGTCCTTCTTGGTCCAATCTTCGCGTTGAAATCTGCAATGATGACCTTGAAGAATGTATGGTCTTCTCTGTAGTACTTCTCGAAATCCATATAGAACGATTCGACTTCTTCTTCGCCATAGTTTGATGTCGGCTCGTAAGCGACGAAGATTGTAAAAGTCGGTATTGATCCACGTCTTTTTAATCGTAAACGTCCGATTCTGGTTGTAAGTTGCTCGAATGAATCGATGTTCATAGACAAACTCTTGTTGACGAGAGCGCCGACGCCGCCGGCCCTTCTGCTGTCGTATGTTCCGAGGAACAGTGTTCTTCTCCGGTGTCATAGACGGCGTTGAAAGGCTGGCGTCGTCTCGTCTCGGCTAGGCCGATAACGTCGTACCTTATCCTTCTTGCTTTCATGAGCAATTCTTCTATCGAGGGCTCGGATGCAAGTGTACGTGCATTGTAGGTACAGATCGTCGCCATAGTCCTTTGTAATCCAGTAATCTGCTTCACTGATACTCCTGGAAGAGACGACGATGTCATCAGGAAATGAAGAATTTGCAGAAATTCTTTTGCAAAATCATATAACCTTATTGTTCCTACCGGGCAACATCGTTATCCACTGCAATGTGACTGTAAACGGCTTTGGATTTGTCGTAAACAGAAATTGCGATCGCGGAAGCTTCAGTGCCGTAGTTCCGATAAGAACGGTCAGATAGAGTTCGTATATAGAACGGTTCCACTCCTTGGTCTACGAGCGTTGATAGGATTTCACTCGTCTCTATGCTGTCAAATGCTTTGGAATTCGCAAAATTAGGACGAAGTTCTATTTCATGAAGAACGCATAGTGTAAAGGCAATTTTTTGAATTGGATACTTTCGTGATTACAGAGTCCAACGAATGCGTATGCCTTGGTCGTTTGTTGAACATGGAGGACAACATGGAAGAGGAATTAGACAGAAGAAGAAGAGCAACATGAGCCTCATTGAAGTCTCTCAAAGAAGCCACCGACCAACTAACGGACCCAGGAATACGTGCTCACTTTTTCTATTCATCAGTCCTCCCGTTGTGCAGCAGGAGCGTAGGTTGGCACTTCAACCCCCCAAAAACTTCGCATCGCCCACAGAGCGCTTGAGCGATGTTTTTTGGAATTTAACTGGCACTCACAATATCAGGTATGCGTAGCTCAAATCTTCCAAACTTATCCCATCTTTGATACCTAGGAGAATATACATCGATAGCGAAGCACAGATGGGTGTGCTAGTCTCATAATAGAAACAACAGATGACAGGGACGGAAAGAACAGTGGTATAAACTCCAAGCGAATGCAAGCCTTCTCTTTGACGACCCTCTAAACGATATATGGACGCGTTTTTGAGTAACGTCAACCACCTGCATTCGCAGATGGGAACGGTTTCGAGATTACGAGTTGAGTCTCAGATTTCGCAAGAATGGAACGAATGGGAAATGTGGTGGGACCCGCAGTACCAGTAAAGACCATACAAGTACCTAAGTACGTAATTAAGTATGTGATTAAATGAGTAAGTAAGCAACTAAATACGAATATATGTCTGTGTTTGAATGTGTGTATATATGTGTATGTGAATATGTGTACGTATTTATGTGTATGTATCTTTGTATGTATATATGTATGTGCGTTTGTATCGAGAGACGTGTGCACGTCTCTTTGTAAATATATATATATATATATATGTATAAAAATTTGCTTGCTGTATTATCTTTTGTGTGTGCTATTAGTGTGCTCTTAAGCACATCGTAACACTCTAAATCAAATAAAGTCTAAACCTTTTGACCGAAGCGGAAAACGGATTAGGTTAGGTAACAACATCGTGAATATACTGTCATCAGTTGTGATAACTGTCTCTTATTACATCCATGGCAAATTTTAAATACAACATTACTTTGACGGAGTTAGGACATTGAAGTTTATCTATTTTATTACTAGTTTATTGAAAACTTGAATGGTAATCAACGCGATAGGTCGTGCGTTGAATGAGCTTGAGTGGTGTACCTGAAACGCAGTTTCGAACTCTCAAAGTTGCCAATCATCAACTTAGTACTTTCGTTGCAGCCTAAACTGGACGTGGTGCGCAAAAAGACACTACGAGCTCTGTCAGTGGATATGAATGATGACGTGAAGGAGGAGAACAAACGGCAGGCGGAACCCTTGAAGCTGAAAACGATGGACGTTTCAAATATCGATGGCTACTTAAAGTGTTTTTTTTACTTTCGGTGTTTTTCCTTTTTATATCGACTAAACTGTATGAATTGCAGTCGTAATGTCGATCTTGCGAATCCTGGTGATCCGACCTTAACGACACGTTTAACTTCACGACAGGACGATGGAAAGTTGCCTAATCTTCCAAACGGTTATCCATAATTATCAATCCGGGTCGGTCATGACGGTGCTGGCGAATGCATGCTCACACCATAAGCGATTTTTTCATGACGCTTTCTTCCACCTAGTCAACTCGTTTTGATCTCGAACACTGGTGGCTTTTTTATTAATGATTTCTATTCTATGATCAGCTAGAGTTTCGCTTAGTCTTCGTTTATATTGATAAAAACTTATATCATTTCTGCACTGTCGTCATTCACATTCCACATGGTTATAGACGAAATTACATGTTGTTTCGAATTTGTTTCGTTTTATTTTCGGATAATGTAGAATCTTTGCTTAACCATCACACATGTGTCATTGGGATATTCCTACTTCTGAGGTTTTCCCACATTATCCTTACATCATCTTCCTCGCAACTTTCTCGCTTTTTTTTCTTTCTTTTTTGTATCTTCTATCTGAGATTTTGCGTTTCCTATGCAAAGTGCTTTCGATTTTAATGAGATGGCAATAAAAAGTGGCAATAAAATCCACTCATTGATTTCATCACAGATTTCGCTATCATTAAGTGATCAAGCGTAACAGGGAATAAGCTGTATAGATGTAGAAAATTCTCTATGACAATAAGTCATCCTTGACGAAACACAAATAAAATATTAATGTATGTAACTTATATACAGAGTGGAATGTACGCTCAGAACACATGAAAATAATGGTGGGTTGCCTTTCCAATGAGCAATCGTTGACATATGTGAGAAGGAGAAATCGCTAAATATCTACGCCTTAGTCGGCTACTGGTATTTGTCGTTCTTAGTAGTCAAAAAAGAAAGAGGTAGCCGATGATGAAGATGATTGAGATGGTGGTCATTGTGATGGCGTGTATGGCAGTGAACGCAGCTGACCAGTCCTGTAACAACATTGTTAAATCTAAGCAACTTGGGACTTGGACTGTTTTTCTGTGATTGGATTTCGAAAACCATTCAGTGAGGATTGACACAAATTTCACAATATCGAACAAATACCATTTTTTACGTAATACTAGAGTGAAGAGTACAGAAGTTCAGTTGGTAGTTCAATTAACGTTGTTCACACATCGCAAGTATTTTCGACGAAAGGACAAAATTGAATACATTTAACATGAATAATTATTAAGTATAGGATACTGCTGCTGAATGGGTATACCTACGATGGCAACTCGCTGACACTGGTTCCATTATGCATCGAGTGAGACGTTCAAATACTAATAAAGCCTCTACTTGGCATTTTCAAAAGTGACCATCTAGTCCGGCTTGCCCAACTGATGATCAGGTAATCACTTATTCTATGTAGACTCTTTACCTTTACATCATTCATTGAAGAGATAGCCGAGGATAGTTAATGCCTACATGTCGAGACCAACGCAGGAATTTTTCCAAACACCTTTTCAGCTAGCTCATTGCTGTCTTTTAGCTGAGTGCACGTGAATAACGCAATCCGCATTTACACGAGCAAATTTTCCCACGGAAATGAGGGAAAGTGCATTGTGTGTTAACACTTGTGAAACATCTCCATCTTTTAGAAATATGATATAGGACGACTGCTTAAAGTCTTTCACTTGGTGGAAGCTTGTAGCATAATATTCCTCCTTGGTAATTAAATCGAAATATTCACCTTTTGGTAGTTTCCGCGTGCGGATGCCTTTTCAACGGTTTCTTCCTCATCAGAACTGTGTGTTTGCAGTACACAAAGGAATCGGTTAACAAATGATGATATCCTAAAACTTTCAACATAATCGTTAAAAAAAATCTACTTGATGAATGCATGAAATGTCCAATGAAGTGAGGAAGAGAGAGGAAGAGAGGAAGAGAGATAGCGAGAAAGGGCGAGTGAGTCGTTAAAATTTTCCTTACTGGTTGAGTTGTCTCCAAGGTGGCAAATCCCGTCTTACCCTCGTACAAGCCCATAGAAGGATTGAGGCACCCAGAGAAAAGCCATTTAACGACACGGAGAACTCCAGAAATCGCACTGAAGTTTCAGGGACGCCATGAAAAAATATTGCTCTCAAATTACTAAAAACGTCTTTTGCTAATTACACAATTTCGGAGTAGCGGCCGCGCTTCCAAGATGTGGAGATATCCGGTTTGAGAACAAAATGAATGTGAGAAACTGTAACGCCATGACGGAAAGTTTCGCGTAAATCTTAAATTGAACAGTTTTGTTTACACTGCAACTTGGAAGGCTCAACAGGCAAACAAACTCTTGAAAAGGTTGACAGTAATACCTGGATTTTAATTGCGCCAAGGAACGGTGTCAGTAGAAATAGAAACGCGCAGACCATTGTGGGCACAGTCAGCTCAATACGAACAGCCGATGAGGCTCGTTGGAGATTCAAGCAGAAACCGAGCTGATACATAGAAAATTGAATTGCAAAAAGCAACATACGTGGTCAACATTGTTTGAGCAGTACTTTGGCGACTTGATCAGGATTTTCTAGAGTTTGCGGCACAGTTCCAGATACCTTCCAGCCATAGTCGCGAAAATATTTTGGGTCAGTGAAAATCGGTAAGCCAGATGCATCAAATTCGATAATATCCTGCAGAGAAGAATAAAAAAGCAAGTCCTTTGTAAATTTTAACCATGTTCTTACAGGATTTGATTGAGGTTCGAGCGTGAAACAGCATTTGTAGACGTCATCCGGATAATTATCAAAGTCGGAATCGTCACAGAACGATCTCAGCGAAAATGCAAGAACAGCAGAAACGTTTCCGGCTGATGTGGTTTCCAGTCGTCTCATCTCAAAAGCGTCACCATTCTTCAAGTGAGTGTCATAGCTAAAAGGCAGCCAAGTACGATAAGGACGACAGAATTGTAAACTGGGAATCAGGAAAATTACGAAATGGCACGAGATTGACCGAAACGTACACTTCTAATCATGTCTAATGTGTTAGAAGGTTTCTCTATATGCGTACTTTTGAGCAATAAACAACGGAATCCAGACGTGATTCAGGCTCTGTATCTGAAGTTTTTCCATTTTCCACTTATCACGGCTCCATTTAAGTCGGTCGTCCATCCATGACATCTCCATATAACCATGAATAGCGATATCTTTGAGAAATTCGTTCTAAAACACGACAGTTTTTCCACGTTTTCTATCATTATTAATATCATTAAACTTTCGTCTTCTTCATATGCTCTGTTTAAAAAACCTACCAATTCAAAGTGCTGAAGAGTAATCTGATTGAATTTGATATTGACAGGCTGTCGACTTAAGTAATTTGGAGGCACGGAGGCGATAGGATGTGGAATACCCAACCTCAACAGTAGGTTATATAATCTGTTTGAAAGGTGATTAAACGTTTACGGAAGCTGCTAAGTGACAAACAAGTAAGATACTCAACCTTCTCATACGTTTTGCACTCTCACTTGCTAAAAAGTAATAAAGACATTGCTCCAGTGATGCGAATTCGTGAGCTCGAAGATTTTCGACACCTTAAAATATACTTTTATTCTTTATTTTTTGAGGAAATAGTTTAACTTAAAAAACCATGACACACTCGTTAGGTTCTGAAGCATATATTGGCACGGATCAAGTTCGTCTGAAGATGTAGCACGTGCCTGTAGTGAAACAAACTTGTACAACCGATAGTTGAAATTTTCATTTGTAGTAAGGGTAATCTAGATACTAACATCGTACTTACTAAGACTAGAATAAAGCTAAACGTAACTTCCAACTTGTTATCCACTGCCTATTGTTTTTTAATGGCAGGGTAAATTGCGAAATATAACTTCAATGTTGCTGAGATATCTGCAAAACTCTGGACCGCAGGTGTCTATTGTGGGGAACGAACGCGCTATTGCCCTTTCCGGGGAGTAATGCGTTCACCACCACACCATGCAGGTCCTTCGTTTCGCCTATCTCTCATCTAGTTCAATCGATCCTTGCCACAGCAATCACCCGTCACCGGGATTGATCTGGGAAACCCACATCGTCATCGAACCCAGTTAAGTTGAGACTAGTTGAAATCACAATGCTTACTTTTTATTCACTTTTACACTAGCGGTCCAAAGTTTTGCAAATGTCTCTTCATCTTGTGATTGTCTTATATATGCTTACATAAACTTCTCTCTCTCTCTCGGCGTTGATTAATCCCTGAGGGATGCGCCATGCATTCGACTTCATTAAGTATCGTTAGAGGTGATTGAATGCATATCTGGCCATTACAATGACTCCCGGTGGCGTACCGGTGTATCGAGTTAGTGCTGCTATCCTCCCAAACAAGTCTAGTATCAATTTGCCGAACCCGGAGGGATGGAAGGTTTGGTGGGCCAGGCTATGGGCGCTGGGATCGATTCCACATGTGTGCCGCAGTAGCGCCTCCAACCACTGCGCCATACTCTGGAACCAATGCCTACACATTTGTATTTATATAATCTTGTACGTTACTTGGAAAAGTGCAGCTGGTGGATTGAGGAATTGCGGTCCATTGATGTGATCTGGTCGTATCGTAAAGACAGCTATTGGAAACAGCAGAAATAACACGAATAGATAACGCATCCTGGAAAAACAGTCGGATTCGATCGAACTGGTTTTGACTCACATCAATGGAACCTGCTAAACAAGCTTCAGACGAAAACAACTATTGTGATATGACCTACAATCCCATCTTATAATTTGTAAAGACAGGCGAATTTACCAACTGAATAGGTGAGGAGGAATTTCACGAGCAAGAGACCGCTATCTGTGGTCACTTTCGATGAATTTCTTTTTCCTTACAAGTTAGTGATTTCGATGATAAGCAAAGCTTCGGTTAATAAAACGAATACCTTATGCCTGGACCGAAACTTCGAAATTGTGAAATCATTAAATAGATATTGTAACGGGATGCGGGATTTCACAGTGAATTAGCATTCATGAAATAAACAGTTGGAATCATTTCGTTCCAACATCTTTCGTTAAGTAAAAGGTAGCATTTGAAGAAAAATAAGCACCTAAGATGTACTTCAGATCTCGCAAATGTTATGACATTCGTTGAATTGTCTCCAGTTGAGCATTTGATGACGCGGTAAAATATTTCATGTTGATGAAGCTAGCAGTACACGAATATAGTACGAGTTCGACTCAAACAAAATGTGCAAAACATAAAAGCAAATGAACCTTTAAAAGCTCTGGGATTCGAGAAAAAAGTTTGAAAGCCCTATCTTGTACATTTTCGAAAAGACCGTTTATTGCAACTGATCATGTTAGCTAGTCACATTTCTAAAGCAGCTTCCGAATCTGTTCAGGTGAAAAGTTGCTAAATGTCTTAGAGCGACAGTAGATGAAAATACGCAACTTATTATGATACCTCTGTACCGACGTTGATAAAAGGACAAGAAATATCTTTCAAATAAGTGCGAGGGTGGACTGGATTACGTAGTGGTCCAGAGAAATGTGAAGATTTTCTCCAGCTACCAGCTAATCTCTGCTAAAGGCCACTAACCGAGGTGAGCTGGTTTTTAAACGTCTGCTGATGGTAAAAACCGCACACACACGTTGTACAACAGAAACGCGTTTTCGATCTTATGTTAGTGAAATGTTCATTCCGATGCGAGTACTTGATCGTTACCATCATTGACTGTTTTCAAGAGAAACATGCATATTTTTGAGCGCCTTGAGAATTTTAACCTAATGACAATGCGAGAAATAATAAAATACTAACGGATTTCTAATTAGCGGTGGATTACTGCGTCATATAGTATGCCTCTTGTAACAACGTTTAAGAAATTCCCATCTGTTATTAAACGCAAAGCCTGAATAACACTCATAATTTGTCACCTGCTCAAAAGAAAAAGAATGGCGGCTCTCTATAAAAGAACTTTCCGTTTTGTCTTTGCTTGCGCCCAGAAGTTAAACTAAAAGCTTTTGATGTTATAAGGACCGAAGAAAAAATTATTTTAGCATCTAGAGCAACCAACGAGCAACAGTCCTCTTGCTGGTGCTTGCTTTGAGAATTCTTTTAATGCGGTCCAGAAATGCAAAACCACATTTAGCGTTCGATGTTTACACTCATGTGATCTTGAAAAAGGGTTTATTCAGCTTTTGGTCCGAGGTCTTCAATAAGTAACGTTGCTTGATATAGGTTGGATAAAACTCCACTCCAAGATAAAGGTGTGATCGAAGTTAAGGGAGGTTCCACCTCATATTCAATGAGAAGAGTTAAATTTTCTAATATTGAATTTTCAGCTTCTACACAACTTATCGATAGAATAAATATTAGTCACTGTCGATTCGTTTGCTTATATTACAGATTTTTAGAATACGAGTAGTGTAATCACAATGTTACAGCTAATACAATTATTTACAGCTTTGTACTTGTACATTATTATGGTTATTTGTCCCTATCGAAAATTCATCGATGAGATAATCCAAATATCGCTGAGTAGTCATGTACAGTTGGTTGCCAGGTGGAACCGAGCGTAATTCGTCTGATTTTTAAATTGTTTGGTTTTAAGCCACGCCAGCTAATCAATGAAACGCTTCTGTTAGAAGAACTTTTTCGAACAGACTACTTTGCTCTGCTACCACCGTTTATAAGCAAACACCTATTGTTATCAGGATATTGACCTTCCATACGGGTCCAAATATGTATGAAATAAGATCCTGAAACTGGTATATGAAAGTCGTGATATATGACTCGAATGAATTACACCACATCATGATTCACTTCACATGCATTATAATAGATTTTCCTTTCTCCTCTCGTTAAACGTGGATATTTTCCAGCTTATTTGCCGGTAGTGATGGGCTATTATTGAAAAAGACATAAAATGTGACTGATTTGGAAGGATTAAGCTACATACGATGATTAGATGATAATGTAGGAGAGCGTGACAAGACGTTCGTTGAGCGACAACATAGTGGCTAATAACAAACCGGTCTTTCATCGCCCTCGTCTGGGGCTTCTATATTGGAGGTGTGCGGAGCTATTAGCATGTATTTACTTGTTTTTCACTGCATTCAACAACTCATCAAATACAATATTTTGTTCTTTACACGTAAATACGTCAAGATAAAATCTACAGGAAAGGAGGAGCTAGTTCGACAGCTTCACCAACGCTTTCCCCAATCCACTTGAGAACACTTTAGATCGGCTAACTCCAAAATTTCGAGTTGAACCGCTTTTTCCAAGATTCTATAACAATGATAAAAAAGAAGAAATTCTCACCCAACAACCGAAACAATACCCGAAATATACGAATATTTTGTGTACTATGAGTAAGTGGAAAACGAATCAAATGGAAGAACTCCAGAGATCCACACAGTAGATTTGATGACGGATCATGTAAATATGGGTTGTGTTTGGCGGAGTGGTTAGAAGCGTCCTTTAATACACACGGGCTCAATCCTGCACCCTAGGCTTACTAAGCTCTATATCCATCCAGTAACGTCAAATTAGTACCAGACTTGTCTGGGGATAGCAGCACTAACTCGATACGTCGATAGGCCACCGTGAGTCCTTGTATAGGCTAGATACGCATTAATTCACCTCAAACGATACTTAATGAAGTCTTAATCATGGCCCATTCTGCAAACATTAATCACAGCCTTTATCGACTTTAGAGTCAGAGATTAGAGCTTTATCCTTTATCTTCTATTCATGTAAACAAATAAATAAGTAAATAAATAAATGACAAATAATATAATTAGTTCTGAGTTACGACTGGGTCACACAGAATGCGAATGTGGTCAAACATCCAGCACAGGGGTTATAACTTCCCTTGGACGCCAAGATTATTTGCAATCAGTGAGAACGGCAACCAGTCGTCAGAGATGTTCCTTTGAAAAAAGGCTACTCGTTCGAGACAATGTCATAAATGGGAAGACGGAGATTACGATACCTTGGTAATGCTTCATAGGAGGGGATTAAGCGATTGTTTCTGTTAAAAGTGGGCTACAGAAATAGTAAATGAGGTGCCCCACGAATTCCATATGCTGTCGTTTTGTCAGTTTTCATAACTTGATTAGCGAACATTGTAAACACCTTATTCCAAACCATAGACGCAGATAGGCTGAAACAAGAATGTCTTTTTCCCCGCCATAATATGATGACTTGCAGCATGCCTGTTAAAATTTTACAATTACAGGGTTACTTAGTTTGTTATCGAAGTTAGAGAATATTTGCTATAAAAAAAACTTTTGAACCTAATCCTCTTGTAGTGCGATTTTATGGATGTGCATCAACAATGAAATCAAAAACCAGTTTAAGAAATTGTTATCACACCTTTAACAGCAGGACTTGGTTCGACTTAATACACTGTTCTAGCCTTCTTTGCTTTGCATATTGTGTCATCAAGTGTCAGAGGTTTTGAAAATGAGCGAAGGTCAGTGGTAGTAGTTCGACGGAAATTTGCAGTGATATTTTCAGAAACAGAAGCCGCTTTTATTTTTAGTGAAGCAAAACTCGAAAACATTGAAGGAATTTCTTCCATTGATAAATCAATCACGGGTGAGTTGGTGCGAGAAAATATTCATGGTTTATATTCTATTTTATTCCTTGCAAACTGTATAGTTTTATGCTCCTAGAACTTCTAGAATTTTTGGATAAAAAAGTTGCTAGAAGGATTCTGGAGACTTAAAAACAAGTGATATTTATACCATTTAAACTTTTCTGTGAAACATTTTTTTTGCATAACTGAGCTGACACGATGATGATATGAAGTCTTTTATTTGACTAAAGTTTCGGCACCATCGCCTTCTTCAGAGCCATGCTAATCTGAGTCAATGGTCTCAACCCGGTCGTTGTTGAGATGTAGTGGTTCGTAGAAGTGTTGAATCGAACCGAGCATAGGAAACACCGCACGAATGGGAAACTTCACTCGGCGGCCTCGACACTTGGCGTAGGAAAATACAGAACGGTTGTTGATTGATAGAACACTAGCCGTGTAGCAGTTGCATGAAAAATTCGTACAAGCACAGTAACTAAAAGAAACATGTTAACTACTCATTACAAGGTGAAGTAAAAGTCAGTTTAGTAAAGCATTATTTCGCTGTGCCAGTTTCTCTAACACCAACTGCCACAGAATCGCCCATCATAAAGGGATCTTATGCGTCGGTTAGTAGCAAGGCAACGTGCCGTTTACGTGGATGGGGGATAGGGAATTAATCGCGGACCAAAAGCGACCTTTGCTCCCCTGAGACACAAATGTATACAATGGGTCGACTAAGTGTTTCCACTGCGCCGATATGGTACTTGCGACAACGTATTTCAGTTTTCAGTAGTTTAAAACTGCAATAAAGTAACAGGAAAGTATAAGAAAGGCGGTTAGGATTCGTCTTCGACATATAAGCTCCATTTCCACCATTGGAGAAACTTACAAGCTACCTGTGAACATACCCAGCCCACCCATACATTCGAAGCTCACCATGCTATACGTGGGTATCACAAGCTAGGCATCGGTCAACAATCGGGACTCATTTCGCCGACCCCAAAAGGCCTCCGATACAACAGCGTTGTATAGAAAAAGTAAGGTGAGGTCACTAGAACCTTAGGCCATTCTAGACGGCCTAAATAGAAAGAAACTAAGTTGACAATCTCTACCTACAATGCACGCTCGCTTGCGTCTGAGTCCTCCATAGAACTTGACCATGAAGGTAGGAAGGATAAGGTACGAGTGTCATGAGCCTGGCTGAGACGAGAAGATGCCACACATTCAACGCCGTCTGTGGCACAGGAGCAGACCGGATTCACGGAATTTGCAAAAATAGACAAGTCGGTGACGTCGGTGTTCTCGTCAACAAGGCTTTGGCCATTAACATCGACTCATTCGAACAACTAACAACCTAGATCTCACGTTTACAATTGGAGAGGTGTGAGTCCATATCTTTTCCATATCACCGTTGACAATCTTCTTCGTTTGCGTATCGACATCGAACTATAACGAAGTCGAAGGGTTCTATTAGGACATTGCCACGTTTCACAGATAAGGCCACACATTCTTTAAGATTGGAGGTTTTAAGACTATGAATTGACCGAGAAGAACATCTAAAAAACGTAATACTGGGATCCAAGGATTGGAATGGGACGCCATGGTGAGCGGCCGTCTGAGTTTATGATGATGATCAAGTCCATTTATGGTCACTCGATCAGCTCATTCAATATCTTCACGTTAGCGCTATGAAAGCTGAGATTTCGGAAATCACCAAAAGAGTTGTGCCTCCGTTAACCGCTGAGCTGATACACCAGCGCGGAATCGCTTGAGCTGGAGGTAACTTCCAACTAACGTCCGAACTTCCATAACACAGCAGAAAGGCGATGAAACAGAATCTTAAAGGCAGAGCAGCAGCTAAAGTCGAGGATGCACAGACGAGTAAAAGTGTTCCCGAGGCCAATCGAAGTTTCTCCAATTATAAGAGTAAGACGATTGCGCTCCGACTCCCAGACGGAACAGTAATAGCGTCCAGAAAGGCAATGGGGAAAATCATTCACGAATACTACTCAGATCTCTTCACTAGCCACTCTCCTTCTCTCATATGAAATATAGGAGAATGGATGTGTTGTACCACCAGTTCTTCCTTCCGAAATCCGACATGCTGTCTCGTCGGTGAAAAATCGATTAGCTCCAGGTGAGGAAAGGATGGGGTCTGAACAACTAAGGGACCTTCTGCCAGTCCTCGTAAACACACTGGCTCTGCTCGTCACATGCTACCTGTCCGAATGCAAGGTCCTTACTTAGTGAAGGACCAGTAAGACCGTGCTATTGTTCAAGAAAGGTGACCTCCACGATATCAGCCACTACCGCACAACCTACTTGATGTCTGCCGTCTACAAACTTTTCACTTGAGTCGTCTTAAGCACAATTGATAGAGCAATGGAAGAAGGGCAACCATTTTAGTAATCAAGCTTTCAAAAAGGATTTTGATATGGTGGACCGCATTCACACGATAACAAATCATTGAAGTATCGCGAGAGTATAAAAGACCGCTCTTTCTCACTTTGATCGATTTAAAGAGTTTCGTGTTCGTTCCCTTCCGCAGACACCTGCGGTTCGGAGTTTTGCAAATATCTCACCATCATAAAGGTTATATTTCGCCACATACCCTGCCATTAAAAAGAGTAGGCAGTAAATAAATGGGTTAAGATTTAAAGATTGTTTCTAACTTACTTGAGGTAGAAGCAGTCGTGGAAGTCCTGGACAGCCAGGGAGTCCCTTTTCAGTGCACGAAGACTCTTCGTGAGCTATAAATAAATTCCGAACTCAAGATATCAGTATTCTACAACTATATTAACATCAATATCAAAAGGGAGGTTAGGCAAGGCGATATCATCTCTCCAGAATTGCTTACAGCCAGCATCGATAACATCATGCCAATACTGGAACGGAACAACACAGGAGTGAAAATCGAAGGGCGGAAATTATACCATCTTCGCTTTCTTGATGACATCGTTCTGGCAGCACTAAACATTGTCCGAGTACAATGAATGCTTGCCTCAGCTTGACAAAGCCTGTGGAAAGACTTGTCTTCGATTAAATTTTATAAAAACGATGCTGATGGGGAACGGAATTGTTTCGTATTTCTCAGGTGGGGAAATCAACTTGAGGAACGAATTAGCCTCAGATTTGGAGAAGAGGAAGCGAGCGGCATGGGAAGCTTTCAAGAGCATCGAGGATCTTGTGAAGAGAACAAGGAACACCTTAGTCGGCACGCACCATTTCGGCTCTACAATCCTTCCCCCCTTAACGCATGCGTCAGAAACCTGGCTGCTACGTAAGCAAAATGAAAGATCACTATGCGTTATTGAATACGCAGTGGGAAGGAAGATTCTAGAAGTATTATGTGCAGTATCACTCCAGTGAGGAGAAAGGGGATCCGAAGCTCCGAACTACATTAGCAGTCAAAAATCGAAGACACTTTCTACACAGCAAACTATGGAAGATAAGGGCGCCAAACGCTTAAGGCGTGATGAGGGTCAGCGAGTCCTTAGAGGGAGCAGAACCCACTGAACTACTGTTGGACACAACAGGTAGAAATGGTAATTTTACGGAAGCCTGTCAAGTCACTCGAAAATCAACAAGACTACAAGGGACACAGGTGGCATCTGTTGCATCTTCAACTTAAAAAATCACAGTGCCAGTCAACAATAAGTCGCCAATCGATCTTTCCAAAAAGAAACCACCGAATGACGCTACTTCGTTTGAGTGCTGCTCTGTTGAAGAATATTCCACATGATACTATTGATGCTCAATGTGAGCACGAACGACTAAAGACTGTCTACTCGGATTGTCGGCTCGGAAGAAGGTGAAGTCGAAACGTTAGCCGTATACAACATAGAAACTTCGTACAAGCGCAAGCATCCAAGGAAATATATTGATTTTTCACCCCGAGATTAAGTGGAAATGCTTAGTGAAGCACTCATGACTACAACTATGATTACAATTGTTAAAGCAGTAATGACTACAACAATAAGCAGTGTTTTTGTTGTTATGACTGTAAGAAGTTCGAACACACTTTATTTATTAACACAACAAATCATCTTCTGTTTTGAAGAATTTGCACTCTCAGTAGTAAAGAAAGATAAAAGAAGTGCGCTATATAGTATGCAAGCAGAGGTAGTGTAGTAAGTTCGCCCTTAGCGTTATTAGAACCTCGTGTGAGCTTGCCAAGGAAAGAATACATATTCATTCGTCCATAACGTGTAACAGTCTGCTGAGTAAGAAGCTGCCGCCTTTTCCTTTTCAATCTTTGTCGGTTTCTTTTTAAACGAATTTTCTTGTCTTTGCTCTGAATTCATAGGACATTGTAGAACTGGCATTTCGTTCTATGTAGGACCGTTTATTTCTTGTTTTCTGCCAAAGTTTTCTCAATTTAGGCTAAAGAGGGAAAAAACGACGAGTTGGAAAGGCAAAGAGTAAACCACCAACGACTTTCCAGTGTTTTTTCCTCACTTGTTTTCAAAAATGTTCGAGATAAAACTTACTTACTTGGATATTTGGACGGTCCGTCTTCACGAGCTGTGCGGATCCCAACACATATGCCATTCGCTCCTTTCTCTCGCAATCGCAATCCATGATGGTGGTCTTGTTCGAGCATGGTAGCGCTTGCGAATCTCATACCGTGATTTGTAAAACAACTGCAGCTGCAGGTACAGCTGATTAACTTTGTTCAAAAACACGTCCGCCCAACGTGTAGGTGGTCGTCCAAGGGACTTTTGCATTCTCTTAAAGTCCACTCTACTGCTCTTTTCGTCCATCTGTCGTCTGTTTTTCTCTTTGTGTGACCTGGCCATCTATGCTTCGCTATCGATATATATTCTCCTGGATCTCGAAAATGTGACAGATTTCGATGGTCTGAGCTTCGCATTCCGGCTACATATTGAGAGAGCCGGTTATATTTCAGAAGACATCGCTCAAGCGCTCTGTAAGTAGTTCGAAACATTCTCGACGTAGTTGAAGTATCAACCCACTTCTCTCTAGCATAACAGAGCACTGGAAGGACCGTAGAATCAAAGAGATGAGCACGGATTTTCGGGTCCTTCAGTTGGTCGGTAGCTTCTTTGAGAAATCCAAATGCGGTCCAAACTGCTTCCCTTCTTCTATCTAGTTCCTCCATCATGTCGTTTTCAATCCTCATTGTTCGCCTAACGTAAACGTACGAGGTGATCTCTGCAATGAGATAGCCATCCGATTCAATTTTTTCATCTTCGCACCATGGGTTTTTCATGAACTTGGTCTTCTTTCGATTTATACGAAGTCCGACCTTTTTGGCCTCTTCGTTGAGCTCGTTGATCATCACCTTTACTTAGCTAGTACTTCTCGAGAAGACGACGATGTCGACGGCAAAACAAAGGTTTGATTGGAATTTCCCATCAATGCGTATGCCTTTCTCATCCCAATCGAGTTACTTCATTATCCACTGCAGTGCTGCACTGAACACCTTTGGTGATATTGTGTCGCCCTGTCGAACTCCGTTCCCCATGGGTATTGTAAGAGGTCGATGGAAAAGCTGTATTTTTGTAGTGCAGTTCCTATAACAGTCGGAGAGAGTCCTTATACAGGACGGGTCCACTCATTGGTCGATGAGTGCTGATGGGATTCCATTCGTTTCGACACTGTCAAACGCTTTTTCATGGTCGACAAAGGTTAGGACTAGAGGCAAGTGGTGCTCCCAACAAACTTCGATGACGTTGGACACGGTTTGGATTGAGATAGAAAGGGCAAACGTTTATATAGGACCTTAAAACTCCAAGCTTTTTATGCCAACATTGTTCAAGCTTAATAACACCGAAAATCAATTTTGATTGGTACCGAAGTTTAATGAATGTGGGTTTTAAGAAATATTCTGCAAAGATTTGCAGAAGCTTTGGTGAAAATAGTGGGACCCGTGAACCAAAACGACCCAGACAGGTTAGAGAGATTTTTGTCGTTGGCTGTCGATTAAGATTATAGAGTGGCATTGTCGTATGATTCACAGCATTGTTCCCATTAACTAAATAAATATAATTCGTGATCTAACGAATGCTCTATTGTGTGGCTATTTCAAAAAATATTTAGCCAAATTGATAATTTTCCTTACTTTTAGCGGTATTACGCGTGAGACCTCCCTTCATTTCTTCAGATTCACAGAGTTTCTTTCTGCGTAGACCAGCCTCTGTAGTGGCTGAAGCTTTGTCACGCTTACACAGCGACTTCACCCCCTTGACGGTTTATTAAAGCCACCAGTATCATCTGTAGTCCCGTTGATCATCGAGTACTCGCTCTAGGGATTCGCCAAGTATCATATATTTCTTTTAGACCCTTCGTGAAGAACTGTCACCATCGGGTCGGTGGTCTTTCTGCAGTACGTTTGACATCCCGAAGAATCCAGTCACTAACTGCTCTTGTCTATCGGCTGTCGTTTATACGCATTATCTGTCTTGCCCACCTTATCTTCCACTATTTAGCGTACAGAACATCATCCTTGATGTTGGATCGTTAGCGCAGGTTAGAGGTTCAGATTCCATCCTTTACTTGTGGGAAACGGGTTACTCCTATCATCATCCTTTCGACTGCTCGTTCAAATACGCTGAGTGATTTTTCATCCTGCGTACGCAGCAACCAGGTTTCTGACACATACTTTAACACAGGAGCCACCGCTGAGACAACTGAGACAAAAAGGTTGGGAAAGGGTCGGGTGTTCATTGTTTTCTTCACTACATCCTCGATGCTCTTGAAAGCTCCCCAAGCCGCTCGTTTCCTTCTGCTCAGCTCTGGAGCTAGGTCGTTCATCATATTGATTTCCCGACCTAAACAGATATAACTGGAGCATTCGGAGTTGTTCGTTCCGTTGAACGTGAATGGGGTATACGAAACCAATCCGCTCCTTATGAACATCGTTTTTGTGAGATTTAGTCGAAGGGCAATCTTTCAACAGGCTTTATCAAAATCGGCAGGCATTCGTTCTGCTTCAATATGTAATTGCCGACCATCGATTTTCACTCCCATATTATCCAATTCCAGTGTTCGCATTACGTTCTGGATGGTGGAGGTAAATAATTTTGGCTAGGTGGTATCGCCTTGCCTAACTCCTCTTTTGACGCCAGCGTTAATATCATTGTAGAATGGTGATATCTTTGTTGCGAAATTTTTGTACAGCTCACGAAGAATCTTTATGTGCTGCTAAGGACCCCTGACTACCAAGGGCTTCCATGACTTCTCATATCTCAATTGATTAAAAGGTCTTTTTTAAATCGGTGAAAGTGAGACGGAGCAGTCTTTTGTACTCTCGTGATACTTCGATAAGTTTTGTTATCGTGTATGTGGTTCATCGTATTAAATCCTTTTCGAATCAGGTAATGTGCGAAGAGTCGAGCCAGTGTGTTTATGAGGACTGGCCGAGAGTTTTTCCAGTGTTCTGATCTCATCCTGTCCGGGACATGGCACTGTTCGATTTTTCACCGACGAAATGGCATGTCGGATTTCGGAGGGGAGAACCGGTGGTACAACATATCCATCCTCCTTTATTTCTTGTGACGGGAGGTGGACATGGCTATCGAAGAGATCTGAGTGGTACTCGTGAATGATTTTTTCTATTGCATTTCTGAATGCTGTAACTGTTCCGTTTAGGCATCGGACTGCAATTGTCTTGGTTTTGTAATGGGCGAACTTTCGGTAGGCTTTGCGAATGCTTTTCGCATCTTCTGCCTATCTGCATTGTTTTGTATGCTCGGACGTTAAATTAGATGTTGTATGTAGCACCGTCTATTTCACGTTGACGTATAATCTCCAGTGTTTCTAAAGATAGTCGCGTCGTGGTGACCTCCGAATCTTCAGTTTTCATAGCCTTGACGTGAATATGTTGAATTTATCGTTCGCATTCTTCGCCAACGTTATCGAAAACGCCATCCTCCAAACAGAATGCGAAAGAATTGAATAGATCTCAGTTTACGATGGTTTTGGGGGCTCGTTTTTTGACTCCAGCTACTTTTTCTTCTTCCGCGAGAAATAAAATCTTGTCCCAAATAGGCGGTGGTCTGATCCTGCGTAGAATTTTGGAACAACAGCAACATCGATAAGGCAAAACGTTCTATTTGCTATGACGTGGTCTATTTCGTTACTGTACTTTCCATTGGGAGATTCCCAGGTCCAGCGCTGAGGGTGCTCCATCTGTAATTGTGTGTTAACATGGCTGATCTTGGTCGTTATGATAAACTCGGGCAGCCGCTAACCCAGTTCGTTCCATTCCAATCCGTGGATCACAATGTAACGTTCTTCTTGGTCCAATCCTAGGGCCAAAATCGCCAATGATGACCTTGAAGAATGTATGGACCTCGCTGTAGAACTTTTCTAAGTTCATATAAAACGCTTTGACTTCTTCTTCGTCATAGTTTGATGCAGGTGCGTAAACGACGAGGATTGTGGGAGCTGGTATTGATCCATATCTCTCCAGTCGTAAACATCCGATTCGGGTTTTTAGTTGTTCGAGTGAATCGATGCTCATGGACAACCTCGTGTTGACGAGAAAGACGACGTTACCGACTCCTCTACTGTCGCATGTTCTTCTTCTCCGATGTCATAGACGGCGTTGAAAGGCTGGCGTCTTCTCGTCTCGGCCAAGCTGATGACATCGTACCTTACTCTTCTTTCTTGCATGAACAAGTCTTTTATCGAGGACACAGATTCAAGTGTACGTGCATTGTAGGTACAGATCGTCACCATAGTTTTCTGAAATCCAGACAGCTTTCATTGACCCTGAGATTTTAGTAGCCTCTCCGTACTCGTCCTACTCAACGCTGCGAAATTTTGGGCTCTTTCGGGGTCAGGGGAATGAGGCCCGTTTTTTTCTACTGCATTCAGCATCCTTGATACTCACGTATAGATTGCTGGGCTCTGAACGTGGGGCCTGGGTATAATCATTCGTTGCTTGCCAGGCTCTCCCAGAGTGGACATGGAGCTTTTTTGTTGGAGGCTACTCCTAATCGCCTTCCATATACTTCTCTGTCACTTGATCGGAGACTTTTGGCTGAGTTGACTCGCAGAATATAATCCGCATGAACTAGAGCACACCCACACACGCAGGCATGAATATGCCTCGTAAACACAAAAATAGTACTTGTATATAATGCTGAGATATTTGCAAAACCGGGGAGCAGCGCACTTCACCACCACACCATCTGGGTCCTTCGCTTTGCCTATCTCTCAGCTAGTTCTATCGATCTTTTTGCCATCAGCAATCACCCGCCAACGGGATTGATCTAGGGAGCCCAAATCGGCATTGAACCCAGTTAAGCTGAGGCTTAGTTATAATCACAATCTTAACCCTTTTATTTACTGCCTTTTTCTTTATAACTAAACCTCAGCTTAACTAGGTTCAATGCCGATTTGGGCCCCCCAGATCAATCCCGTTGACGGGTGATTGCTGATGGCAAAAGATCAATAGAACTAGCTGGGAGACAGGCAAAACGAAGGACCCAGATG